>JARYGA010010545.1:0-40952 GCA_030545235.1 Helianthus tuberosus
TTTCCGATGTTCAGAGTAGCCTCAAGCTCGTCCTCCTCCTGAGATTCAAAAGTGTCCGCAACCACTATTTCCGGCGACACAAGATGAGGAACATCACCCTCTCCACCCTCCGCCAATTCTGAATTCTTGTTATTGGCTCCACCCGATTGCTCAGAACCACTTTCTCCCCTTATGTCCCCACACCCTTCTAGACAATCCATCTTATCCTGAACAGGAACATCACTGACCACCTCACTGGATGCCAAATTAAGATCAAAATTAAAAGATCCATTATCTCTACTTCTCTTTTTGGGTCTCTCAATCGAATTTGGACTGTTCAAACCCAAAGACACCTGGGCTTTATTCCTGGGCTTAGCTTTAAAAGTCCTTTTCTTATTTCTATTACCTTTCTCCTCAGAATTAAAAAATAAAATATTGTTGACAAAAGTCTGCTTATGAGTCCCACTTGCAATACTAAAGTTCCCCTCCTCTCCACCTTTACCATTACCAGACAAACAATTTCCAACACAATTATTACTAGAGCCACTATTGTTATTTCCCAATAAAGGACCCACATTAACTTCTTTCTGCCTCCCATGCACGTTATCCGCGTCTTGAACATCTAACTGGGCGACCTCTGGAATGCCTGCATCACCTTGTAAACCTGAATCGGTACTCCCACCAGACCTATCTACCGATCCCCCCGAATCTGAACAAGAAGACTTATTACTGGGATTAACCACAGGACCAACTGAATCCGGAGTCCAATCCGTTATCTCCTCTTCAATCCATACTCGATAGGTTTTGTTATTACATTTAAGAGAAACTTGCTCCTGAATTCTCCCACCTTCCCCCACTAGCAAACCGATCCAACTGACTGAAAGATTTTCATCCTCCGAATCCATCTTCGAGCCATGCACAACCTTCCCAAAGTGCTCGGCAATGTTATTCAGAACATCATTGTCCGCAAGATGAACAGGTACTCCCTGAATTTTCACCCAAGCCAGCCGCTCAAAAGGCAATGATTGACCTTCCCATGAATCTAGCGAAGAAAACCACTCCTTCCACTTAAGGTTCTCCAACATAAAGTTCACACAATACTCTTCCTTATCGAAATTTAATAACATGGACAGACCCCCCAAGTATGCAAGCGACACACCAACGAGACCATTATCAGCTAGAATGGAGTTTAGGTTCCTAAGAACCTTCAAGTCTTTACATCTTCCTACCAATGCCTTGCCTATCAATTCTTTGAATGCCAAAGTATCATCCGCTAGTTCAATAACAATACCTGGATCTCTAGAGGAACTAACTCCTTGCACTTCATTACCAGTATCATTACGAAATAAATCTCTAAACGACTTTCCGGTCCCATGCTTGAATAACGACTGCCCCTGATTCCTGTTGCCTTGAGGATGGACACTCGGATTTGTCTTTTTTCCTTCCGATTCTTTATCCTTCTTTCCCTGGACCCCTACATTCTCTTTCGCGAATCTGGCAAGATTAGCCACCAGCTTATACCCGCCCATCTTCGTTCCATGCAAAGCACGTTCCATTTCTTTGACATCTGAAACGTTCGTAAAACTGACAAAGCCAAACCTCCTCCCTAATTTATCCAGTTTTCTAGCAATATACACCCCGCAAACTTCTCCGAAGACTTTAACGAAATCGGCCACATCCCAAGGATTGCATCCCAGAGGTAGATTGGAGATGAAATACTTAGTAACTGCACCGATAGTATTCCTCGCTTCATCGCTCCGATTGTCCCTATTCTTCTTCTTGCTCACCACTTCGTTCCAACTCCCATCATCGTCACCCACTTCCATACCGAACACCTAGATAGAGAGAGCGGATGAATCTACTACCGAACAGCTGATCACTATCCCCTCACGCTATTTAGAGAATCCTCAACAATCGTCGAGCCCCTCGCCACAAAAGAATAGAAAACCGAAACTCGAATCGACCGACCAACGAAGAGATAAAGAGACCCTGCCGAACCAACGAAGAGACAAAGAAACCCAGAGAACGATTCGACCCCAGAATGCGAATGGAGATTGAAAGGGCTGAAATAGGGATAGAGGACAACACCAGGGATTCCGGGCGATCCTCACACGCTATTCCGGCTGTTCCTCCCTCGTCGAGCACTTCCGGCGGCCGGAAAAAGGGAAATAAAAAATTACATAACTTGTGTACGTGTGCATGTGAATTTGCAATTGAAATTAATCTCATTGTATACGTGTCCCAAAGAGGGATTTCAAAATTAAATGCATGGATGACAAAGACTTTTTAGTAGCTTACACATCACGCAAGTTTCAACTATAAATAGAGGATCGCTTCAATCTTTCCAAAATTGTTCAGCTTCCCTCTTCCCTCTCGATCTCACTCTCTACATAATTTTCTTATCTATTTATTATTTACACTATAATAAATAATAAAGTCATGCCCCGTTTTAAATGTTTTAACTCCCGATCACCGCTACCCTTTCCGATTGATCTGAGCCTCATAACTTATGTCAGGGCTCTGCCCGACTAAGTTGTTGGGATTCGGTCTCGGGACATCGGGATAAGGTTGAATTAGGGGTACTATACTTAACACAAGTGCATTATATATTTTTAAAATAGTCCAAAATTTATACCCAAAATTTATACCAGGAGGCTTTCTAGTTGAACCCTAAAGTTACAAAGTGGGTCCATTCTCTTTTCTCACTGTTTTATTCCCTTTTTGTCCCAAACCATAACAACTCTCACCAAAACTATTATTTATTATTATATTTTGTCTAATAAGAAACCCTAATTGAGACACCCAAGTAATTCTACAAAAACCCTACAAATTTCAGAACAATCAGAATCAGGATCAGGGCCCCTAAAACTCAGGGGGGGGGGGTATTTCCTACTTGACGATTATCCACATATCTCGCTGTCTAATTCGAATTTATTATTTTCGTTGACTCGGCTGAACTCCAAACACACGTGGCAACCATATGAGATAAAGTAGACCTTCGCGTCACGCGAAGCCCCAGGGGTGACCCCTCGCGTCACGCGAGGGGGTCAAATTCTGAGTATAAATAGAGGATTTTGGGACTTGAATTCTGGAGTTGAAACGACGAAGAAATTCGTTATATACGTTGAGTTATAGTAGAAACAATCCGTAAACACACACGATTCACGAAGTGCTGCTACGATACCGGGTATTAACTCGATCGCTGCTACGATTCAATGTCCGATCGATTGAAACTATCCGACCTGATGTTTAAGCGCTATCCTTTGTCATTAGTCATGATTCCGACAGGATGTTTGAGTACCACCCGAACTCGGGGAATACTCTGTCATTCGTTGTGAATCCGATGGATGTTTAAGTGATTGCACTTTGTCATTCGTTGTGAGGGTTTTTATCTCGTGAGTTATCGTAATTGTTGTATTAAGTTACCTACCTAGTTCGTGTGCACTAGGTTACAAGGCTAAATCAATAGGCTAAGCTCTGCCTGTATAAATCTGCAATATATCAAGGCTTATCTGTAGACTAAACTCTGCCCGTATAAATCTGCGTGCTAATAAAGTGAGTCATTCTCTTTTTATCAAATTACTTTACAAAACCTTAAATGCTTTCCAGTTATACTTTACAGTGATTAAGTCTTTGCTAATCTTAAGTTACTGGCAGTAAGTGGGGTATTGTGCACATTACTACAGTTTTATCATTTTAGGTGGGCGAACCTAAATTAAGTGATATACGTCACTATTGGGTGACAGGACCCAATAGTGGTATGACCACAGTCATAGATCCGGCCGAGTGACAACTGAACCAGTTAATTATAAGATATAAGGCAAATATAAAAACTCTTAATGCTGTAAATTATAACAAACATGTCGTTTTAGCAAAATGAATGATTCACTCAATATTTCCCGCTGACAAAACCTTTTTAAAACGCGTTTCAGGTAATTACAGTAGACTGGAGAAAGAGATGGATACGGCACTGAAATGCTTCAAGAAGTGGCTTGTTTTATTAATTAAATCAAACTAAGAAATATTGTTTTATGTAATAAAATTTATTTTTATTAAAGCTACCATTGTAAAACATGGGTTTATCCCATCTATTTAATAAATAAAATCCGTTGTTTTCTAAACTCTGATATTTTTCCTAACTCACGATCCTGATGAAATTTCCGCTGCAATATTTTTAAAATAATCACCAGTACCACTGGGCTATTCGCGGTTCCCGATTTCGTCCAGGGTGGGTCGGGGGTCGTGACAGAAGGTGGTATCAGAGCCACTGCTTAAAGCCAATAGGTGTTGTGATAATAATACCTAAATAAAAGAGTTAGGAGATTGCTGTTAACTGGTAGCACACAAGATAGTATTTAGCCTTGAACTTAAGAAAAGATGCCTTAGTATAAACTTCAAGATAAGCTAAGTACTTTTGTAAATAAAGTATGATGGGTTTTGGTACGTCATAAGAATGGTAATTAGAATATTGCAAGATATGATAAATAAGCAATAACACTTAAATTTTGCTTATTGATATTAATTGGTCTAGAATAAGACATGTTATGGGAATACAAATTTCCTTGATTCTGGATAAAAGCCCTATTAAGAGAGGCACTTTTAAAAATCTTGAAAATATACTATTTATGGGAAATAGAAAATTTTCTCCGGCAAGACTGGGTATGGTGTAGCAGACTCTCCAGTTTGTCCGGATATACTGAGGTTACCTCTCCGGCGTGAACCGGATAAGACGGGGTAAATAATATGTCAAACAAGTGACAATATTTCCCTAAATAGTATCATGATCTGATATCTGACTTGTTTTTGGAAATATGAATCTGTTAAATACATTGACCTGATAAATGGTATTTTATTTCAGCATGTGAAATATGTGATTATATAGATAGGTATATCTATAAGGAAATCCAAAAACCATAAGGATTGACAATTTGAAATAAAGCACAAACATCTGTGTCTAGATTTCTTTATCAGGAATCTCTTTTCCATTATTTCGTTTGATCATCTACCTCGTAACTCGAGTGACAATAATAAATGGAAACCCATTAAATTGGGACACCATCAAAAGTATAAGAAATTCCAATGCGTTCCCATAGACTATTAATACAAGTAAGAAGCATGTAAAATTGTGCTAGTACACAAGAAAACACATGAAACTTAAATGATACGTCCACAAACGTCGAAGTATATCACACACGACTTCCAAGGCAAGACCTTTGGAAAATATAAATTAGGCACGATAACACCAATGCTAATTCTGTTAGTAGAAGAACTATTAACCAAAAAGAAGCACTTTGCCACGCAATCCTACAAACGACATAAATCTCGCTGAGGTACGTTGGAACAATATTTCACAACCATTGGTGCACAGTCTAATCAGAGTCATAATTATTATCACTGCAAAAGGAGTCACGTACCTTTGCAAATTCCCTATTTCATTTTATTCGACATTCCCTGGTAATGTCACTTAACAACGGTTATCACACGAAATTCCAGATAAAGTTATTATATTTCTTTTTCTGACTTCTGCATATAATGAGTTGACTTTCATGTTTTTACTTCCTCTAAGGGTCATCATACCATGAGGATTTCTTTCATAGTAGCGAATATTGATCTATTTCATTTCTTGGTAAATCCACACATTACACATGCATTGTTGTTACGCATGTGGTTCGTTTGATTTGTGAAGACAACTGGAGGGCTTGATTCTAATTTGTTGTTTTATCCAAACTCAAATATCATTCCACTTTTTGCACTGTGAACCGCATTATTGCAAAACGGTGACTCTTTGATATCGAGTCAATGAATTTTGTTAAACAATTGAGGTAAAGAATTTATATTATATATATAAAAATTATATTGAGATATACTCTCATTTAAGTTTATGTTTAAGTTAATTATTATTAATAATTTTATTATTAGTAATAAATTAATAAACAGAAGTGTTAGTATTATTTTTAAATACTTGGGTTATTATCAGGGGCATGTATTGAGTAGCCTAGCCTTAGTTAGGCATGGACTGATCACCTATGCTTAAACAAGGCAGCACTAACCAATATCCAACCATGATAATGACTAATTAGTATATAAGTTAAAGTCATCATACTTATTTAGTAAATTTTTATATATATATAAAAATATATATACTTTGTACTGTAAGGAAAAGACATATTTTCATAAAACAAATACAAGAATTTGAGGGACGAATAAAATTATATAAATAATTGTCTATCATATGTTTTGTGGTAATTATGTACCGTAATACTCTGGCAAGAAAATAACCATATAAGAATAATATGGTAGTCATCAACTACGTTGGGTTAGGGGAACATTATAATATATAAGAATGGTCTCCGTTTTCACTTATTTACAATATTTGTAAATACATTCACAACGTTATATGGTTTCAAAATGAAAATAAGTAATCACATAGAATCGACCCATTAAGTGTTATATATTTACAAAATATTTTACAAATACTTTTGTACAATAAATATTTTTACACCTTTATTTACAACTTTCATTTAACGTTATAAATAATAGTGATTTCTTTTACAAAATAATAAATACTAAAATATTTTGTAATGAAATAACTTCATTGCGGTATTTTGTAATATATATTACATAGTAGATATAAGTTACTTTACATAGTATAGTAAAATACTAAAATAATATTTATTTAAAAGTGGTGACCATTTACATATAGTAAAAATGCGTAACAAATAATATATTACATAGTATTTATATTTAATATGTAAGATACGATTCAGACAGGGACATAAATAATATATATTATATTTGCTTTACAAATATAATATAATGGTTGGTCATGCCAAAACAAATTGTTCTTATTATATTTCGATCTTTAGAATATGATCACTAATAGTATACTATCACATTATTTCACAATTAAAACAACTGGGAACTCTAAACAATGATACACTAACTCTATTGTCTTTTGGTGTATCTTTGCAATTCACTCATCTCAACATTTTGATTTTCTCATATCATAAATATTTGACAAATCATTTTTCATGCTTTTATTTCATTTTGAATCTGTCGATTCTAAATTTTTCTCACTTGCCAATCAAAGTAAGCTTTCTTTTGACAAAGAATTTTTATTGATTCTAAATGTCTTTCACATTCATTTTAAAATATCTATTGATCATATGTCTATTGGCTTGAACCTAGTCACTTTAGAAATTTATATCATTTCATCTCATTCGTTTGACATCGATTTCTTGAACTAATTCAGTTGACCCATTGAATCCTACTTATTGTACAACTCATATTCACAAAATTAGATATTTTGATTCTGTGTCATTTATCCTAATATTGTTTTTATTGACTAAAATATGATATAAGTTTAAAAGAAATATCATAACCCAAATCTCGAGGACGAGATTTAAAACAAGGTGGGGAGAATGTAACATCCATATTTTTATATAAGAATTATAGGTTTGGTTAAATTTATTTACCACTAGTAACTAGTAACTAAGTTTATTTTTAATATAAATATTCAACCCAAATAATTTTCAACATTATTTTATATAGTTGGTTGAAATATTATATTAATTAATCAGCTTGTATATGAGTGCCCTTTCTAATAAAATAAAAGTCTATAAAAACTTATATTATTAGACAGGTAACTTACGGGTAGGTTGACCGTAAGAAATATGAAGTTCCTAGATGGGCCTAGACACCGTATAATAAATTAAATTATAAAATAAATTGTATTTTGAACCTACTCTGTTTTTAATGAAACTTGGTTCAAAATATAGACAAAAATATTCTCGTTCTAATAACATATTTATTATTTTATAAAAAGTTATATTTTAAAAGTTATACACGCCAAATAAGTAAAGCAGTTAAATTAATTATAATATATATAATAAACTTAATTTACAATTCATTTGTTGAATTGTCTATGTATATCAAGAGAAATCGGAAATCAAAATATATATAAAATAAATAAAGAAATAAACTAAAATAAAGAAATAAATAAAATAAAAAATTACATAACTTGTGTACGCGTGCATGTGAATTTGCAATTGAAATTAATCTCATTGTATACGTGTCCCAAAGAGGGATTTCAAAATTAAATGCATGGATGACAAAGACTTTTTAGTAGCTTACACATCACGCAAGTTTCAACTATAAATAGAGGATCGCTTCAATCTTTCCAAAATTGTTCAGCTTCCCTCTTCCCTCTCGATCTCACTCTCTACATAATTTTCTTATCTATTTATTATTTACACTATAATAAATAATAAAGCCATGCCCCGTTTTAAACGTTTTAACTCCCGATCACCGCTACCATTTCCGATTGATCTGAGCCTCATAACTTATGTCAGGGCTCTGCCCGACTAAGTTGTTGGGATTCGGTCTCGGGACATCGGGATAAGGTTGAATTAGGGGTACTATACTTAACACAAGTGCATTATATATTTTTAAAATAGTCCAAAAGTTATACCCAAAGGTACAAAGCAAGATTAGTAGTCAAGGGATTTCAACAGAAAGAGGGAATTGATTTTAATGAAATATTTTCTCTAGTGGTAAAGATGACTACCATCAGACTTGTTCTCAGTATTGTAGCAGCAGAAGGCTTGCATCTAGAGCAGCTAGATGTCAAGACAACTTTTCTACATGGTGACCTAGAAGAAGACATCCCCACGACGCAACCAGAAGGTTTTCGGGTTAAAGGCAAAGAAAACTTGGTGTGCAAATTGAAGAAGAGTTTGTATGGTCTGAAACAAGCCCCCAGACAATGGTACTTGAAGTTTGATAACTTCATCGGAAGAGTTGGTTACAAGAGATGTGACGATGACCATTGTTGTTACATCAAGAAGTTCAAGGGTTCTTATATCTTTCTACTACTCAATGTGGATAATATGTTAATTGCCGGTTCAGACATGACAGAGATCAAGAAGTTAAAGAAGCAAATGTCTGAAGAATTTGTGATGAAAGACTTAGGAGCTACAAACCAAATACTCGGGATGAGTATTTTCAGAAACAAGGAAGATGGTTCTTTGACACTCTCTCAAGAGAAGTCCATTGAGAAAGTGTTAGAGAGATTCAGCCTTAAAGATGTCAAGACCAGATGCACACCTTTGGGAAGTCACTTTAGGCTTTCTAAAGTTCATTCACCCAAATCAGATGAAGACAAAGCAGAAATGGCTAAAGTTCTGTATGCATCTGCAGTTGGTAGCCTCATGTATGCACGAGACCAGATATTGCTCATGCAGTGGGAGTTGCTAGTCGGTTTATGTCTAATCCAAGAAGAGACATTGAGAAGCAGTTTAATGGTTGTTAAGGTATTTAAAGGGAACTTCAAAAGTGGCATTGCAATTTAAGGGGAAAGATGTTATTCTAAAGGGTTTTGCGGATGCGGACCTTGGTGGGTGTAAAGAGTCATTCAAAAGCACCACAGGGTATGTCTTTACAGTGGGAGGCACTGCTGTAAGTTGGATGTCCAAACTTCAGAAAAGTGTTGCCCTTTCAACCAAAGAAACGGAGTATATGGCAGTTGCTAAAGCAAGCAAAGAGCTTATTTGGTTGAAGAATTTTCTCAAAGATCTTGGCAAGGAACAAGTTGATTGTGCACTATTCTGTGACAATCAAAGTGCAATACACCTTGCAAAGAACCCTGTCTTCCATTCGAAGACGAAACATATACAGTTGAGATATCACTTTATCAGAGATCAAGTCAGTGATGGCACTCTGAAGCTAAAGAAGATCAAAGGAACTAAAAATCTAGCTGATATGTTGACTAAGGTTGTTACCTTAGAAAAGTTGAAGCTTTGCATAACTTCAACTGGCCTTCAGGTTAACCGATGAGAAGGCCACTCACAACTAGTAAAGATGAAGAGTTTACAGAGGTACTTATGAATATGAAGTTGCATGGAGTGCAGTTTAAAGTTGTCAAAGCCTCCAAGTGGGAGATTGTTAAGTTGTGGAGGATTTGACTAGAGCAGAGGATAACAAGCAGAGGTTTTTTCCTCCACTCAGAGGAATACCCAACTACATCTAGCAGGGGTTTTCTTTGTTATTGTTGCTTAAAGTCAACAAACCTAATTGTACCCCCTATAAATGCTTCTCATTCATGTACTGTAACCTTCTGAGCACCTAATACAAAGAGAGAACTAGTTGTGGAGAGTGGATGTAGATCAAGCTTGATCGAACCACTATAAATCATGTATTCTTATTCTTGTGATTTAGAGTGTGTGTGTGAATGAGCTGCTATATGTGTTTGTTCTAGTGTTTGTGTGAATCGTGTTTTGACCTAACAACATCCTTTTCACATGCTACTCTTTTTTTTTCAACGGTTAATAAACACCCCTAACATCTACTCTAAAAACCAGAGATAGAACTATCAAGAAACTAGAGAAACAGGTGATAAGAGTTACTTTGAAGTACGCTAATATTGCAGAAGAGATCGGGAAAGATCTACGTGAATGGTTCGGGAAAGAAAGTGCGCCAAGGGCATACGAACTAACTTTTGAGCACGACCAAACTAGACGGAGCATCCGTTTCAGCTTATTACACAAGGTTGAGGGTTATATGGTATGGGAACGATTCTCTGTTTTACATGCCAAGGTGTTCATGTGAAGTAGGGGTGAGCAAATTAACCCTAATAACCAATAACCGAACCATAATCGATATAACCAACCGATTTTAACCCATAACCAACATAACCAATGGTTATGGTTATGAAACTTGGTTAACCGACCAATCGATTTTGGTTATGGTTATGCAACTTTGGTTAACCGATATAACCAAAACTGAACCGAACTTGTAATGTTAAGTCTATAATTCTATATAAAAGATTTATGTTTTACAAAAACTATGTAGAGGTTTTTTACTAATATAAAAGTATTTTAAAAACAAAATGATATTGATGTAGATGCCTTTTATTTTGATGAACAACTAAGGTGTTATAATCATATGAATCTTCTGTATAATACTGATTACATAATTACTTTATTAAAATGGATCCCACATCGGTAGTTTGACAAAACGTATAGTCTTGGTTGTCTTATAAAAAAAGGCCCAAGCTAAATCCAACATGGTGGGTTTCATTCTTATTTTGTAGGCCCCTTGGTGTATAATTTTTTAACTTTAGCTGAAAAGTTAGTCTTACTTAAATTATGGTTAATAACCGAAATTAACTGAAACCGAATCATAACCGATTAACCGTAACTGGAGTTCGGTTATGGTTATGGTTATGAAAATTCATAACCGAGGTTAGCGGTTATGGTTATGATTAACCGTAAAAACCGAACCAAACTGACACATGCACACCCCTAATGTGAAGGATGTGGCTGTGAGATTAGCAAGAAAATTGGTGAGTTAAGAGACAAGGAGAAATTATATGAGTTTCTAGTTGGACTCGACAGTGACTATTCAACGATCAGGACATAGATCTTAGCGATGAAGCCTATATTGTTGTTGGGTGAAACATATCACTTAGTTGTTGAAGATGAGCAACAAAGGGCTGTGTCTAGTGGAAAGAAGATGAGCAGCAAAGGGTCGTGTCTAGTGGAAAGAAGATGACTACTGTCACACCCTAACCGATGGCAAAACATCAGGGTGAGACGAAAACGAGATTGCAAGAGACTTCATAACGACTATTTGCAACAAGTATTTATTAAACGATATTTCATTTCATTACTAAGACAAAAATACAATGTTTGGAAACAAATACAACAACTTGAACAAGGAAACAAAATACATCAACAAGTATTAAATTAAAGTGGGTTTCTAGTCATCCTACCAGATTCCTTTCAACGTCTCATCATCAAGTTCCTGCAATACTTATTAAAGTACATGTCAACACATAAAGTATCGGCGAGCATACAAGTTTGTAGTACTATCATGAGTATAAATGTTTTAAACAAATCCACATGGCATAATCGCAAACTAACACTTAATATAACGATACTAGCATGCAACTTATAATTGTCAACCCAAAGTGTCCCACTAGCGTAGTCATATCGTCGCAATGACAAGACCGTTTTGTATAACTTAACATGACCTCAAGAATACGAGTGGCGTGTTACTCCTATAGCGCTATACATGTTATGGGAGGCTTGTACGAAGTTAATGACAAGTATAAAGCAAATAAGTATTCTAGCATGTATGAATTCTAGCATCACGTAAAAAGCATGTATATTGGATTGTTTGTTTGTTTGTTTGTGTCAAGCATGTTTCTAAGTGTATGGCTTCATTTTAATAAAGAATAAGTATTGCACCCAAAAGTGTCAAAAAGTAAAAAGGTTCGTGTACATTCACGGATTTGCTAGCTTTCCGATTAACCGTGAGTTGACGAGTTAATGAGAGTGGAGCACCAAAGTTACCCTACATTGGGGAAACGAAGGTGTATGCGTATTCGGAGTTTATGGAGAGTTTGGATTCGGAATTAAGTATAAAAAGTATATGTACACGAAAATATATCTTGTCTAAATACTCGTTTAGACACTAATTTTGTATGTGTTTTCATGGGTCCTAATTTGCCCATTAGAATCATAAATGAGTAGTCTAGAACGAAGATAATATAACCTAAGTTCATGACATCTAACCATAATCTGGTTAGTATTAAGAATTCGGTTAAATATATATTATATATTATATAACATAGTATGTCATGTATTATCATGTATTGTCATGTAAGTCAAGCATGGAGGTAGGATTAACCTCATTGTATGATTCACCAAAGCACAAAGTCATCAACTTAGTTGATGACCCGGTTGGTCATGAATGAAAATAAAAATACAACTAACTAGTTTGTCAAGTAGCCAAGTAAGAATAAACCGGGCGTATCATACCCAACATGGCCAATGTTGGAGGCGATGCGGGGCTATGTTACTTTGATTCTTGGAAGCTACTTGAGACGAACACAAACAATTAAGCATGTGAGGTAGTGGAACAAGTTTGGAGAGCCAAGATTTCTGTGGTTCACACATTACTCATACACAAGTCTTCTAACATTGAAGGTTGGAAGCTTGGATGGTTTCAACTCTTAGAACATTTTGGACAAAATTTTAAATAGGTTTTGAGCCTTATTTCTTGGTGAAAACCAACCACACTGATGCGCGTGTAGCGTTATATAATTTCTGTGTATATTTTAAGCCCTTTTTAACACTTAGTCAAGTTTTAAATTTATAAAACACGATATTTTACTAACACTAAACACACATATGGGCAAGTGCACCCATCGTGAGCGTAGTATAGCGTTGGTAAGATACCGAGGTCGTCCAAGGACACAAGAGCTTTTAGTACCGGTTTATCCTCAACGTCTAATCAAATCAAAAGTTTAGAAAAAGTTTTAAACATTAAAAATAAAAACTAAAAATGCTGAAAATAAAAATAAAATAAAAACAGATAGACAAGATGAATCACTTGGATCCGACTCGCCTTTAGTGTAACCTTTGATGATTTCCGCACTTTTGCACTTTTTAAGATATTATCTTAGTTATAGTAGTAGGCCCCTCTTTTGAAGGTGACGTTACCCTCGACCCAGTAGTTTGAGTCAGCAAGGATACAATCCTAAAGGGTCGGAATATTGGAAGATAATTAATTAAGTTATTAATGTGTAATGTGGTAGGCCCCTCTTTTGAAGGTGACGTTACCCTCGGCTAAGTGGTTTGAGTCAGCAGGGATACAATGCCAAGTAGTCGGGTTAATGTATTAATAGTAGTTTACATATGAGGGGATCAAGCCATTCGCACCCCCACCATCCAATACCAGTGGGTATTGAAGGAGGTTCTAGTAAGCTTGACCTAGGTCCTTGCAAGATCTATACACTGAACAAGGTAAGAACCTTACCAAACCATTCCCTTAACCCCCGACCAGGTAGCCAACATGTCTCTATATAGACCGTAGAGATATGAATGGTGTAAATCTTTTATTTTATATAGACAGTAAAATAACGTCAAGACACCACAGACAAATGATAAGGAAGTTTCACCTTCAACATAAGAAACTAGTTATTAAAGTCATTAATACAAAAACAAATAAAAAGTGCGAAAAGATTAAAAAACAAAAGTATTACACTAAATGCTTGTCTTCACCAAGTGATGTAAGAGACTTAGGCAAAAATGGCCTTTGATTGTCAAGAACTCTTACTATCAATCTTGGATCCCGATACTACTACACACACTTTATGATGGATGATGGATGATGGTGGTGGATGTGGGTGTTGTGACGGTGGTGGAGTGTGGGTGAAGTGGGAGAGAGGTGGTTTGCCAAGGGATGCCTTTGAAGTGAACCAAGCACCTCTATTTATAGCCTGCACAGAAGCCCGGACACGGCCCCGTGTCCACTGGGCACGACCCCGTGTCCATCCACTTTCTCTTTCATCATTAATTACAATTTGTTTGCATTAGCTCGACACGCCCCGTGTCCACTGGGCACGGCCCCGTGTGCAGAAGCGTATCTGTACTATCAAGATTTGCTTGGATTCAGCCAATCTTAGCGTTGACCATGCCTCGTGTCGAGATGGGCATGCCCCCGTGTCGGGAATAGAAGCTTCTATAGCTTTGTCCTTTCTGCAGACATCTGGCCACGCCCCCGTGTCCGCTGGGCACGGGGCCGTGGTCAGCCTTCTGTTTTCTTGTTTTTGCTTGGGAAGATGCTGTCGAGGGGTCGGGCATGCCACGTTTATTCCTTTTCTTGTAATTATGTAAGATTTTGCTGCATATTTGCTTCTTTTGTTCATTTACGCTCATTTAATCCTGAAAATACAAAAGGAAGACAAAAGCACACTTTTTCCAACATTAGTACTAAAAAAGGGTTAGTTTTATGCCTCATTTGATGTAATTTATATGTTGCATTTTACACACATCAAATACCCCTACACTTGAATCTTTGCTTGTCCTCAAGCAAAACTCTTTATAATGTGGCTTACACTCCCAAATGGAATGGGTAGAAGAGAAGTTTTGGGCTTGTCTTGAGTGTCGGGAATCCAAGATCGTTATTAGGCTTTATTTTTATGTTATTTACAATCCTATTCATTATGATTTATTTAGAACATTTCATAAGAGAAATTACTTATTTGGGCATAACATGCGTCTTTAAAATTCCATTTATATACAAGTTCACATACCTCACAGGAGATCACTCAACACTCAGCCGAAGATGTATTTTTGTGAAACACTCGAGACCGGCATGGAACTTACTTCTACCATATGCTTGCCAAGCAATCAATCCTCCTCCTTTTTAACTATACACCTTTGTAAATATCAAGAGGACTTGGGAAGGGTTAGGCTTGGGTTAAAGGTAGGTGGTTTTGGGTTAGTGGTTAGTAAAAAGGGCGAAAAGCGTAAAAAGCGCCGGTCTTCGTAAAACTTTTTGTTATTGTGAGTTTTGTTCAAATAAAGCATTTTCAAACAAAGTTTCTTTTGAGGAACTTGTTTGTTTATTGCCAGACTTCATTTTTTGATAAGGAATCTCACATGAAAACCGAGCTTTTTACTAAAATAAAGGGTTAAAAATAAAAAAGTTTTGGTGGGTAAAGGGTGTTTGTTTTGTGGGTTTAGAAACGAAAAGGTTTAGGCTCAAAGGGTTAACTAGGGGGGTTTTGAGTAGGTGGTAAAAAAAATGAAAAATAATGGTGTTGAAAAGAAAAAAAGGTTAGTCCTAATGCCTCTATCATTTACTTACTTGGGTTTAAGTCGGTAAGGACCGGGAATGTATTGTCATGGCAAGTTCTAGAGTCGTAAGAAACCAAGCGGCTATTCATACAAGAAACGAAAGATGAGCATTTAATTTAAAGATATATACTTGTATGCTCAATAAAGGCTCAAAACTCACTTTTTTGTGGGAATGGGTTTTTAATGTGATCATGTTACGCCCTAACATGTTTAAACCCAAAATTTGCAGCGGAAAGCACATAACTAAAATTTCTTTAATGATATTCTTTCTTTCACTTAAATACATTAATCCCTTTCTAAAATTTGATTAACAATTAACATACATATACCCAATTAAGTGACCACATACACACCCACGTACAATCCATGTCTTGACTCGATCTTCAACCGCGCACAATTCTTGATGAAACCCCCAGAACCCTTTACAACCTGCAGTCATCACATTCAACCTCATCATTAGTAACCGGTAACATAATACAAAAACAATTACACATGCATAATAAAGCGTCCACATATCATGCTTTCTCTTATACTAGCTCCTTCATCCGTCCGTTCGATCACTCGCATCGGATTGCAGAGTCAACCTTTACTTCCATTGTTAGCCTGCCTATGCTTCACATTAATTCTCAATAGAAAACGATTAGTATCATTAGCGGCTTTTCATATGAACATGACCTCGAATACACATAACTCATCTTAATGCATAATCCATTATGTAGATTCCCTTTCTTACCCAAACTTAATCAATTCTCTTTATTAACCACTTCCGGCCCATTTCCACTAAAACTTAACCTAGTAATAACAACGATTCATGTCTTCTTACGTTACCTACAATAATTACCATATATCATAAATACATTAACAAACAAAAGGGTAAGTTCGGAGTTCGCTTACATTATTTAACCCGTTATGAACAAGTCAATATATAAACATTAAGAGAATCATTCCACTAATCATTTTAACCCATTTAGACGGGTTGATTCATCTTCGCTACAACATCAATTTTAAAACCTTCTTCAAGTATAATCTCTTACATCTAGTCAATTTAATCTACAACGGAAAATTTTACGAATTCATATAATCATTAATATCATTCGTAAACCTACTAGTAGAGTAAACGAAGTTCATAAGAACTTACCGGAGTCATGCGCTCCTAATGTTTTCGCTTAGCTTGATTCTCCTCCTTTCTTCGACCCTAAAGGGTGTACCACATTTGCATTTTAGTTTTCACATTATACATCATTTACACGCATTCACATCATTCACTCTAACGTTCATTACTCATATTCATATTCCACGCCATTATTAGATCTTTTAAATCTAAAATTCTTCATATTCATACATAATCAATTCAGCTCAAGCATTTCATCGAACACCTTATGTGCATACTGCTTATCTAGCGAAATGTACAAGCCTATTAAGCACATCTCTACAAAATCTTTTCTAAAGTCATGGCAAAACATCACCAACACATGAATTCTTCAAATATTTAGATTATTATAACATCATTATGCATATATTAACCTTACTCATCAAACTATATCAAGAATTAACACATACATCATCATCACTAATCATATCATCAAAATTTCAAATGGGTTTCTTATCAAACCATCAATATAGTCAAAATCAAGCACATTACGACTTCCTTATGTTGAAATTAACTAACATTCATGCTTAATTTCGCAATACATCCAAGGATTACACATAACCCATATCACTAAACATCACTAACGCATAAAATTCAACTTACTTGATGTTGAACACACTTAGAGGATCGTAAATCTGGATACATGCATCAATTTACACTTCAATTTCTCTTCTAATTTGATGAATTAGTAGTATTTAGGGTTTTGTTCTTCTTGCTTCACCAAATGTCGAACACACACACATATGTCTGATGTATGTGTTGTGTTTAGATATTTTAATCTTTCATTATTCCACTTTCAACTTATGCACATTTGGTCCCTCAAGTGTCAAGTCTTAATTATATATGGTTAAGTATCTATTTGCACACTTTAATGTCTTAACATAATTTCCTAGTTAATATTCATTCACGGGTTCACTTTTACCCCTAACGGTATTTTTACCCGTTCCTTTATATTAACCGGGTTTTAAATTACCAATCCCATTTTTGGGGTGTTACAGATCAAGTATATATAATCAAATTTTAACTAGATTTGTCATGCCGTTTCATAATTTTCTTATGTTGGTTCTTTTTATCACGACGCTATCGGTTGTAAATTTGTAAAAATATAACATTTTTAGAACTTGTTATTCCCAAATTAAACCAAGACAAGTAAAAAAATGAAAAGTTTTTGAAAAAAATTGGGGTGATTAGCGATTCCAATAGAGTTTTGTGTAAGGCTTGTTATTAGGACTTGCAAAATTCAAGGTTTTAGCATCCCCCCACACTTAAATTACATATTGTCCTCAAAGTGTCCCAAAAATAAGTTTTTAGGTTGATTGAATGTGTAAAAATGTGTTTAAAAACAAGGTTTTGATGTTACTGGGCATCTGGACACGGCCCCGTGTCGGAGGAACACGACCACGTGTTCAGACTGCCAGTAACGGAAACTTACAGAAGGTGGACACGGGGGCCTGCCTGGTGAGCACGACCCCGTGTTGGGCACAAAATAAACAAATAGCAGCAACAGGGTGGTGGACACGGGGGCGTGCCGGCTAGGCACGGCCCTGTGCTGACAATCTGCAATCTTCAAAAACAGGTTTTATCTTTCGGTTCTGGCTTCCGGGCTTATGTAGCACTAATACTTAGTGCTTCCAAGCCTCCTATGTACCTATTTTACTTAAAAATACCATACCACACAACATACAAACATCCTACCTTACCATAAGTTCAACATCCACAACACAAACTAAAAAAAAAGAAAAATGCAGGAAAGTAAAATTCCATAAGGCAAACATGCTATAAAATTCCATGTTATATTCGTGCACGGAGTGGAGCCGAGTGCAAAGAGATGCTCTTAATGGACCGGTAACAAGGTTGTTGAAGCGGTAGAGTTCGCCTACTGCGTCTAGCGTATCCAAGCAAACTTGTCGGGGGTTTTCTTCGGGCCTTGTCTTGTGAGTCATATACCGTGCTTGAGCATCCCATTCATTCGAGTTGAACCTAGTGAACTTTTTGGCCATCTGAAAGAAAATACCAAACAATTAGCATGAAACAGTAAAATTTTCGAAGAAAACTGAAAACGGTCATCTGAACACGACTCCGTGTTCAGTGGACACGCCCCATGTTCGCTTAAAACTAGTTGGACACGCGCCCGTGTTCCCTGTGCACGGCCCCGTGCTAAGGCGTCTGTTTCCCAAAAATTTGATTTTTCGACCCGGTTTCGAAAACTTGAAAATTTTTGGTCCAGTAGGGACGGTTTTCCCCAAAAATGAAACCCCAAGTGCCGTTTTTCCCAAAGCAAACCGTTTACCCCTTCAATTTCATCTTTTTCGGTTCAAAAACAAGGGTTTGAGGTTTCTGTGAGAAATTGGGCAAATCCACAAACAATTCAAGTTGATTTACTTCCTATAACATGCATCTACACTAATACTAACAGACCTAAGCAAAAATTTGAGGTTTGATTCGGTTCAAGTTGAAGAACCCTAGATTTTTCCCCAAATTTTTGATGTTAAACTACATGCAAGTGATTAATCTAACTAATTATAATGATAGAATTATACCTTGACGTTGTTAGGAGTCGGGGGAACGTGAAAATCTGCAGAAATTTTTGGTGGAACCAGTGAGTTTTCGGGGAAACGGGGCGTGTTGAAATGAAAAATGAAGGAAAAATGGGGTTTTATCTCCGACAGTTACGCGAACACGGCCCCGTGGGCGGGCAAAAACTATTTTTTTAAGTGCTCGTGTGAGTGCCCTGTTTCCCGAAGCTTGGTTTTTAGAAATCTTACCGATCTAGATGCTTTCCCGATGTTCGTAACTTACAAGATATGTTGTTGATGCTTAAACCTTCGTTTTATTCTTCAGCCTCTTGTAGCGAGATTTCTTCCTCTTCATCCTCAATAAATCCTTGATAGAGCTTTAGCCGTTGGCCATTCACTTTGAATGAGATTGCATTTCGAGATTTAATTTCAATTACACCGTGTGAAAAAATATGGGTGATGGAAAAAGGTCCCAACCACCTCGACTTTAATTTACCAGGAAATAATCGAAGTCGTGAATTAAACAATAGAATTTGATCTCCTACCCGATATTCATTTGGTTTAATGTGTTTATCATGCAAAATTTTCATTCTTTCCTTATAAATTTCGAAGTTAGAATACGCGTGATTCCTTAATTCATCTAATTCATTTAATTGACAAAATCGATTTTTACCGGCCATTTCTAAGTGTAAGTATACGTTTTTAATTGCCCAGTAGGCTTTATGTGCTATTTCTGCTGGAAAATGACAACTTTTTCCGTAGACAAGCTTTTATGGGGTTGTACCTATTGTCGTTTTATATGTAGTTCGAAAAGCCCATAAAGCGTCGTCTAATTTATCAGCCCATTCCTTTTTATTTAATCCTATGTTTTTTTCAAGTATTCTTTTTAAACCTCGATTAGTCACTTCGGCTTGTCCGTTTGTTTGAGGGTGATATGCTGTTGAGACCCGGTGATAGACCCCATACCTTGTTAATTTTTTTTCAAGTTGATGCTTACAAAAATGGGTGCCTCTATCACTTATTAATGCTTTTGGAGTTCCAAAACGAGAGAATAATCGTTTCAGAAATCTTACCACAACCCTTCCATCGTTTGTTGGAAGTGCTTTGGCCTCAGCCCATTTAGACAAGTAATCTACCGCCACAAGTATATATTTGTTTCCTTTTGACGATGGGAAAGGTCCCATAAAGTTGAGTCCCCACACATCAAAAATTTCACAAACAAGAATGCCATTTTGTGGCATTTCGTTTTTGGAAGAAATATTACCTGATCTTTAGCAAGCGTCACATGTCTTGAGAAGACTTTGGGCGTCTTTGTGAATGGTAGGCCAATAAAATCCTGAATCAAATACCTTTCGTGCGGTACTAGCGGCACCATGATGTCCTCCGTATGGTCCTTCATGACAATGGCGGAGAATTCTCCTTGCTTCATTACCATGTACGCATCGACGGATGAGTTGGTCGGCACACATTTTGAAAAGATAAGGATCCTCTCAAAAATAATGTTTTACATCGGCAAAGAATTTTTTTCTTTGATGATGTGACCATCCTCTTGCGACTATACCACTAGCTAAGTAGTTAGCATAGTCGGCGTACCATGGCTCTTCTTGGTATTCCACCATTTCTTGGGACTCCGTTGGGAATTTTTCATTGATTAGCTCGTCCCTAGTTGCCTCCAAAGCTGGGTCTTCCAAGCGCGAAAGATGATCTGCAGTGGTGTTTTCTACTCCTCTTTTGTCTTTTATTTCAATGTCGAATTCTTGGAGGAGTAGAATCCATCTGATTAAACGTGGTTTAGCATCCTGTTTTCTAAAGAGATATTGAATGGCTACATGGTCTGTATAAACTATCGTTTTAGAAAGAACAAGATAAGAACGAAATTTATCAAAAGCAAATACCACAGCTAGTAATTCTTTTTCTATTGTTATGTAATTTTCTTGTGCATCATTAAATGTTTTACTAGCGTAATAAATTGGGTGAAAATGCTTATCTTTTCGTTGTCCCAAGACAGCTCCAACTGCAAAGTCACTTGCATCACACATGATTTCGAAGGGTAATTTCCAATCAGGTGCTATCATGATAGGTGCATTGACTAGCATTTCTTTTAGTGTTAGAAATGCTTGGTTGCAATCCTTTTCAAAGATGAAAGGGGTATCTTTTTTAAGTTATTTTGTTAGAGGTCTTGAGATTTTTGAAAAGTCTTTGATAAATCATCTATAAATCCGGCATGCCCAAGGAAACTTTTGATAGCTCTAACGGAGGATGGGGGTGGTAATCGAGAAATAGTGTATATTTTTGCTCGATCAACCTCCATTCCTTTGCTCGAGATTTTGTGACCGAGTACTATTCCCTCAGTTACCATGAAATGGCATTTTTCCCAGTTAAGGGCGAGGTTAGTTTCCTCACATCGGGATAGCATTCGTACAAGGTTTTCGAGGCATTGGTCGTATGAATCTCCAAAGATAGAAAAGTCGTCCATGAAGACTTCCATTGTCTTTTCTATCATGTCATGGAAGATGGCCACCATGCAACGTTGAAAGGTTGCGGGGGCATTACATAGACCAAAAGGCATGCGTCGATAAGCAAAAGTTTTGTAGGGACATGTGATTATTGTCTTTTCTTGGTCTTCGGGTGCTATCGGTATTTGAAAGTAACCTGAAAAACCATCTAAGAAACAATAAAATTTGTGACCGGATAATCTTTCTAACATTTGATCAATAAAAGGTAAAGGAAAGTGATCTTTCCTTGTTGCTTCATTTAAGCGACGATAATCTATACATACCATCCATCCTGTGACGGTTCTTGTTGGTATTAATTCATTTTTCTCGTTAGTTATCACCGTCATACCTCCTTTCTTAGGAACTACTTGGACGGGACTTACCCAAGGACTATCGGAGATTGGTTAAATGAGTCTGGCGTCAAGTAATTTGATGAATTCATTTTTAACCACTTCTTGGATATCTACAAGTTTCCAAGCGATCGCGTTTTTGTGTTTTTTCAAAAGTGTGACTAATTTTTCTTTTTCTAAACTAGTTAATTTTGACGAAATTATTACAGGTAATTTGCCATCTTTGTCGAGAAAAGCATATTCCAAACCTTTTGGAAGTTCTTTGAGCTCAAGAGGTGGGTCTTTAGGAGACTCCTTATTTGGTTGCTCATTTTGGTCAAGAGCCAAAAAGGTTTGTTATATGGCAACCTCTTCTTCAACAAAGTGGTCGATTTCTTCTCTTGTATCGGGTGCTTCATCTTCATCTTCAATTAGGGGGTCATTATTGCCGAATGGATATTTCATTGAACGCTCAAGATCGACACTTTTTTTAATGCCCCTAATTGAATGGGTAGATTGTTATACTTCCAATTTTTCAAAGCTTCGTGGGTCTTTACAAAAGGTTGTCCCAACACTAGTGGAGCGTCATCAAGGATGACGAAGTCGGTTGGGATTACCATTTGATCGGTTTGAACCAACACATCCTCAACTACCCCTATTGATTTTATTGTTTTCCGATTAGATAGAAAAATGGGTATTTGAAGTGGAGAAAAATCATTAGTACTTAATTTTTCGAAAATGTAGTTTGGCATTATATTAACACAAAGATCTTTATCAATTGTAATATTACTAATAAAGGAATTTTGAAAAAAACATGGAACCGGTGTAATGTTAATTTCAAATGGATTTTCTTTTATTAGCGCAGTTTGATCATTTGTTAACTTAATACTTACCATTTTATCAATTTTAGTGTTAGTGTTTAACTCTTTTAAAAACTTAGCATGAGTGGGTACTAAACAATGATTTTCGAAAGAAGGTGACAAGAGATTAATTTCTTTAAAATTAGTCTCTTCTTGGATTTTAACGTTGTCGGGCTCACCTTTTTCGTTGTTTAACTCATGTGTCGGCTTTTCACTTACTCGTTCTTCCATTTTTATCTTTTCAACTATCTCTTCTTTATTACAAGTTAATTCTTCCCTTGCGCGGGATTCCTCTTCCCTTGCGCGGCTTCTTTTGTGTAGCGCTCGATAGTTTTAAGGTGTTCTATTATCTTATCGGCTATAGGTGTGATAGAATAAGGATCTTCATAGCTTGAATTCGGAAGTTCGATCCTTGGTTCCTCATGATACTCATATGAGGTAGATGGTTCACACCATTGTTCCTCATTGTAAGTATATGATGGATAAGGGTCGTAACTCTGTTCTTCATAATACTCATATGAGGTGGGTTTTTCATGGCATGGTTCCTCATAGTAAGTATATGAAGGTGGAGCCTCATATCTTGGTTCCTCAAAGTATGTGTCACACCCCAACCGATGGCGGAATCATCGGGGCGCGGCACTAGGCGAATCAGATTGCTCAAGAGAATCCATAACAACTATATTGCGATATTATTTAATACATTCGTTATCCCATACTAACAAATAATACAATCACATAAGTTATCACAGATTTCTTGTCCTCTCGAACAATACAAATCCGTCAACCTAGATTTTAGTTGAGTTTCTTGACTCCCTAGCTTGATTTGGTATAGTCTGCGATCTAACCTGCAACATACGTTAAAATTTTTGTCAATACAAAAGTATTGGCGAGTATACAGGTTTGATAAGTATTGCATAGTAGATTAAAAATGCTGCGAATTTCCACATGCATAAACGTAATACACGACATATATACTCACAAAACTGATACTACCAACTAAGTCCTCGATGCTCGAATGTACGATGGCATAACTAGACCCCGTCGGGCGCAATAGTACTATACTAGTCGTGGTGGGACGTCGCGAGTATAAGCCCTAGCACATATGCAACTAGCATCACGTATATCTATGCATAAAAGTTATTCGCAAGTGATAATTCAATTGATTGAATATTTCGCTTGATAAGTTCGATTTGTTAGAAACGTATGTTACACCCGAAACACGATTAAAAAGGGTTCAAGTATACTCACAGTGCGTATTTAGCGGGAATACAACTTGTTTGGGTCGGTTGCGAGTGCGTCTGCGTTAATCATTGGAGGATATAGTAAACGATGTACGGTTAGGCGAGATTAGCATTGAAAAGTCAGTCATCTGGTCGGATGGTGCTCACCCATTCGGATGGGCTCATCCGATCGGATGGCATATGGACCTGAGTCGGATGGCTATCATCCGGTCGGATGACAGACTATCCGATCGGATTAGTTGCTGACTCGTGCGGATTGTCATTCATTCGAACAAGAGTGACTCGTGCGGACTGACATGTCATCCGTGCGGACAAGTGTCATCCGTGCGGACTGACATGTCATCCGTGCGGACATGTCACGTCTGTTTCGCACTCTGAACACTGTTTCCGAGTATTTAACGGAAGGAATACGTTCGTTTTTACTAGGGTAGTGTAATTTCGCACTAACACTTGAAATTTCATCAGTCCCGACCCGTTCTAACGGCCGGGAATCACCCCGTTCCATTAGATCTGGTCGTTCTTGATGGTTCTTCATGGCTAACTCGAAATCGTACAGATTTAGTTGAGATTTGTCATTAAAACGTGTGGAAATCACCCGGATCTGAGTCGTTTTATAGTGAAATGAGATCCCAACTTGAAGTTCATAAGAATTCTTGGTGACATCACCTCAAAACGCCTCAATCGCGCGGATGGCCCAGTCGTGCAGATGGCCCATCCGTGCGGATAGCCCATCCGTGCGGATTGCTATCCGTCCGGATGGCTATTCCGACGAAATGGATTTCTCCGTTTTCGATCGTTTTGATGGATTTCGAAGTACGCGCTTTTCATAGTAAATTTATATTATTATTATATTTGTATACATATCACTAGGGGTCGTATTTACGTATCCATATTCCAAAGTTTCGATATTTAACAATCGGTTTCCGTTTCGAGTGTGCGATTATAAGCGACGTTTCACGGCCAACAAGGAGGGTAGTATAGGTCCTCTCTCGTCGTCATCGTGAACGTTATTGCGAGTTGTGCCACAATGACTGACGGGGTACCATTCACTCGTATTGTCATCATCGTCACGACGACTGGAGTTATAGCACTCACCCGAGAGTCTTTGTTAGCATTAATTGTTTTATGCTCGACACATCACGGCCACTGAGGAGGGTAGAATAGGTCCTCACTCAATGCCTCCGTGAGTGTTAGTGTGATAATAGTGTAGTATAGTGATATTGTATTTCGAAAATATGCGATTATCCTTCGATTATCGAGGTATGCGACATAGTTACATTATGATCCGAATCTCTGGTGCTAGGCGTAACGAGTATATCGAGTGGTAACAATCGCACGAAAGTGCGGGTTGTTACAGTCTCCCCTACTTTAGGAAATTTCGTCCCGAAATTAATCCAATATGTAGGCTTCTGAGAGTTGATCTCGTATGAGTAGTGATACAGCGAGTGATTTGACCGTAAGTTGACAGCGAGAACGTTTCGAATAAGAGAGATCGATTGCGATAGCGAGAAAGCAACGTAGACGGCAAAAGTAATATCCCACGAGTTGGCGTTCCAAAAGTACCTCGAGTCGTGAAGAATTTGTAAGTTCGATGCGATTGAAATCTTTAAAGGGCTTGAAAAAGGTCTCTCCTGACGTAGCATTAACTGAGTCGATCGTTAACCAACGTTACGAGAAATGTTTTATTATTTTGATATTTAAAAAGGAATTTAGGATGAATTTTTTTTTTAAATTTTCCTCTTAACACAAGGTCAACTGAGTCGATGTTAACCAATGTTGCAAGGAAGTTTTAGGTTTTAAACATGCTAAGAAATTCGAAGATGAAACTGAAGTTACGAAAACTCTCCTACAGCATGGGTTCAAGCTGAACTCGATGTCGAACCGATGTCTTACGAAGTATTTCGTTTGAATGTTGTAAAAGCTTTAAGGGAAACTTGGGCTTATGAGACTTTTCTTGGACATGGAGTTAAGCTGATTCGATGTTATCTCCACGTTGTGAGAAAATTTCACTTTGCCCACCGGTTTTAAATCAAAATTTTATAAAACAAGTTTTAATAGTACAAAATGTAGTTGATCACCGAGCCCCACTTGGCACTTTCCCACGAAAGTTCGTTAATATGCTTAAAACACTTATATATAGGAAGTACCAGCGGCGTATCCACCATGCTCTGCCCATATTACTTCTGTTTCGTGAGGCAGTGTCAGGTGTGCCGATATGACACGGGTAAAGTTGCGTTTACTCGGCCCAATCGATAGAAAAGTCGGACTGAGTACAAGGTAGAATCGAACAGGTTAAGCCGGCGAGTTGAATTACGAACGTAGCTAGAACAGCGTGCGCGAGTAGCCTGATGACACGAAACGCTAACGTGTCGTGTCTGGATAGGCGTCGAGCGGTAGACGATAAGCGATTAGCGCGATGTCGATTAGATTCCATATTGAACCCGCATGGCATGTTTCCACGAGAGTTTGCTAAAATGGTGAAACACCACGTTTAACCAGGTTAGTTTTGCTTCGTGAAGCGATGTCATGCGTACTGTAACGAACACAATGAGTGAATAAGCGGTAGACTGTACACGATAAGTAATAAGCGGTTAGGTGATTTAGCGAATAACGCACACCAACAATGACGGCGATGATAAACGAGTTACGATAAGCGGCGGTTGTTGCGTTGCAAGCGATGGAGGTATGCGCGATTTATGCGGTTGATTCGATTGATTTACTCCACAGAGGTTAACTGACATTAGACCCCACATGGCCTTTTTCCACGAAGGCCCGCCGATATGACTAAAACACCTTGCTTTAATCATATGGGCTTCATTTCGTGAAGCGAGGTCATGTGTACTAACTTAACACAAACACCACAGATAACGGTAAGCGACAGCAATAGATTGATACACAGCAATCGATATAGGTTCTCATAATAAGCGATATAGATTGCGAGATACACATGATAAGCGATTGCGATTAGTCGAGTTTTGTTTCGAATAAGCTCAACGTTACGTTGCGTCACATCATGACTATTGAGGAGGGTAGAATAGGTCCTCACCCAACAATACCGTGAGTGTTTATTCGCTTGATGAGATTCGTGGCAACAGACTTACGACCAGTCTTGCGTCGATGCAACTTTCCTGCGAGGTAGACTCCCCAGAGTCCATCGATGAGGTGATTGCACTGCGTTTGCAGACTTACGACAAGTCTCGCGATGATACGGTTTAGTTGTTACGCCTTGCGATTAAGTGTAGTGTGTTGAAAATAATCACAATAGTATAATAGGTCTAATAACGTTCAACTCCACGTGGCACTTTCTTCACGGAACTTTGGTAGTATGATAAAGCACACCTTGCTTGACCCCTACTACTTTCATCCCGTGATTTGGTGTCACCTTTTGTCAAAACGCTTGTGGCACCTTAGAATTTACTACGATCTCCGTGCACTGACCCAAATAATCCCGTGTGCACCCGTGATTAGTCGTTCCTTGCACGTTTATTGTACCTCGTTCTAAGAGTGTAGTGAGGGTAAAACACATTATTTCGTGATATTGTATTTAGTACGTGTGTGAATCTAGTCTAAGTGCGACGATTAGAGAGTGAAAGAGAGATCGAAGACAAGAGTTAACGTTATGCATAGTGGCGACATCGAGTAATAGAGTAGGTTCAAAACCTAGAAATAAACGTCGAAAATCGTATCATTAAAACTTCATCCTACGCTGGCTAGGTGCTTGATATTGAAGACTTTCGCTGGAGCTGTTGTTGTTGTACTCAAGTTCGCGGTTCGATGCGGCAGTTGCGGGTGAAGTGACCGTAACAGTTGCAGTTGTTGCAATAGCGACAGTCATCCCCAACTGGGTGATGATAGGTACATGAGTAACACTGAGGATGAGCTCCAGTGTAGGCTCGTTTTGGAAACATCGGAACTGCTTGAAGAGGCTTCGGCCGTGGCAGTTCGGTGGTCGATGAGTTCGGGCTTGAAGTCTTTCGTTTGCGGCTGGGTTTGTCGGTGTCTTGCAAGGAGATGTCGTCATTGGAGGATTCGTCTGAGGGCTCACTTGTAGAATCTTTGACCGAGTCGTTGGAAGAATCGTCGGCAGAGTCATTAGAAGAATTTTCGGTAGATCCGTCTGAGGAATCGTTAGTAGATTCATCCGAAAGATCGTCAGTAGATCCATCAGAAGGCTCGTTGCTAGGATCCTCTGAAGGATTAATGTCGAATGCCTGATAAGCTTGCTTGACAGGATTTTTGGAGAAAAATCCTTCCATGAGTCGTTTGTTGTTGATTTCTGCGGCTAAGCGGTAGGCTTCTTCGATGGTGGCAGGTCTCGCAGCTTCGAAAAAATCACCCACACACTCAGGCAAGCCACGAATGTACTTCGAAATGGCTCTTTCTGGTGTGTTGACTTGACTTAGGCAGATTATGCTAAGCTGTTTGAACCTTGCGGTGTAGCCAGCATTGTCACTTTCGAGTTGCTTGATTTCCCAAAATTCGTTTTCTAGTTTCTGGATTTCGTGAGGGGGACAGTACTCTTTCTTCATGAGCTTTTTCAGCTCATCCCAAGAGAGAGCGTAAGTCGTGGAGATCCCACGTTTGTTACGTTCGGCGGTCCACCAGTCGAGTGCTCGCGATTGAAATACTCCTGTAGCACAAGTAGTACGGAAACTATCGGGACACCCACTTTGACGAAGGGTAACTTCGATAGAATCGAACCACTGGAGTAGTTGAGTTACACCTCCCTCACCTGTGAATTCCATCGGGTCACAGGCCTTGAAGTGCTTGTAGAGAAAAGTCGATTGCGGCTCTCCTGTCTTAACGTCTTCCGAAGCTCGAGAGTGGCTGAGAGAGTGCACTCGAGCGGCAATTTGAGGAATAAGCTTTCCCACTTCCTTAGTCACAAGTGATGCAATCCTCTTATCGGCGCTTCGTTTGGCTTTTCTCCTGGCTACTCGTCTCGAGGTAGAGTTGTTGGAAGGCATCTAGACAGGGAGAGACTTGGAATGAGATTCGATCATAATGATTTTTGAGTTTCGCGATGCGATTGAGCGCGTTCAAAACTTGATGCTATAGCATATTAGTAATGCGAATCACATAGGAGCCACATAGGAGACACGAATTCCATAGGTTCTCACACATTGCCTTGTTTGTTTATACATATTTATATATCTATATAATTGTAGTTTGTAATTATACACATACAGGTCGATTTAGAATAAGCGAGGACGCCTGGAAGTTGAGAAAACGAGAGCGAATGCGATAGATTATGCATTAGTTTTGTTGCGAACATTCGGATTTCGTTTTAGATTGTGATGGCCGTGCGAATTGTGCGTTTATAAAGCAGGGAGTGAAAATCGTTAAATCGAGAAATCGATAACACATAAAGCGTAATTATGTTCATTAAAGCATAAAATCAGCGAATCGTAGATTTAGTAAAACATTCGGAATGCCTCGGGTGTTTAGGCGTCGACTACCCAAGGTACCCCAACTATATTTAACAAGTCCGAGCATGCACGTTGACCTAGAAGACTTCATGGTTCCACTGGGATGCAGCTCATGGCATTCGTCTTCCTAGCCATCACGTGGCTCGAGTTATCAAGATAGTCGAGTCCTTGGCGAGAGCTTTTGAAAACCAATTTAGAGAGTGGAACGTCTTATTAAGGTACGGGTTTCACCCCTGACTTAACGGCTTCGTTCCTAATTGTGGTTATGCTCTTCGAATAAATTCGTGAGTTCCACTAGATTTGGAAATGGAGACTTTCGTCGAGATGTGGACGTCACTCCTAACTCGATGAAAGGTTCTTGTGCTAGAAAAATGCGCTGAGGTGAGCAATCCTATCGAGAGTTCTTGGTTTTCACACCTGATCTTGACTGGATCGCTCGGTTTCGTTATGCGGGTATTTTCGAAAACATGTGTGTTGTGTCGGCCTTAGGAAAGGCTAGGTAGTATTCCAGCCTTAGGGAAGGCTTCTTCATGTGAAGTTGTAGTACACGATGTTCACACAAAGTTGTAGCTTTTAGCAATTTCGATCGAGAGTATCGAGTAGGCCCGATACAAACCCTACTGGGTTCGTACGAGTCGGCCTGTTGGTACTTAGACTATAGACTAGGTCAATTTCTAAGACGTCGACCCGGACTAGGTCGAGTCTGGCCTAATTCCCTATAGTTATGGCTCTGATACCAATCTGTCACACCCCAACCGATGGCGGAATCATCGGGGCGCGGCACTAGGCGAATCAGATTGCTCAAGAGAATCCATAACAACTATATTGCGATAATATTTAATACATTCGTTATCCCATACTAACAAATAATACAATCACATAAGTTATCACATATTTCTTGTCCTCTCAAACAATACAAATCCGTCAACCTAGATTTTAGTTGAGTTTCTAGACTCCCTAGCTTGATTTGGTATAGTCTGCGATCTAACCTGCAACATACGTTAAAATATTTGTCAATACAAAAGTATTGGCGAGTATACAGGTTTGATAAGTATAGCATAGTAGATTAAAAATGCTGCGAATTTCCACATGCATAAACGTAATACACGACATATATACTCACAAAACTGATACTACCAACTAAGTCCTCGATGCTCGAATGTACGATGGCATAACTAGACCCCGTCGGGCGCAATAGTACTATACTAGTCGTGGTGGGACGTCGCGAGTATAAGCCCTAGCACATATGTAACTAGCATCACGTATATCTACGCAAAACAGTTATTCGCAAGTGATAATTCGATTGATTGAATATTTCGCTTGATAAGTTCGATTTGTTAGAAACGTATGTTACACCCAAAACACGATTAAAAAGGGTTCAAGTATACTCACAGTGCGTATTTAACGGGAATACAACTTGTTTGGGTCGGTTGCGAGTGCGTCTGCGTTAATCATTGGAGGATATAGTAAACGATGTACGGTTAGGTGAGATTAGCATTGAAAAGTCAGTCATCTTGTCGGATGGTGCTCACCCATTCGGATGGGCTCATCCGATCGGATGGCATATGGACCTGAGTCGGATGGCTGTCATCCGGTCGGATGACAGACTATCCGATCGGATTAGTTGCTGACTCGTGCGGATTGTCATTCGTTCGAACAAGAGTGACTCGTGCGGACTGACATGTCATCCGTGCGGACTGACATGTCATCCGTGCGGACAAGTGTCATCCGTGCGGACTGACATGTCATCCGTGCGGACTGACATGTCATCCGTGCGGACATGTCACGTCTGTTTCGCACTCTGAACACTGTTTCCGAGTGTTTAACGGAAGGAATACGTTCGTTTTTACTAGGGTAGTGTAATTTCGCACTAACACTTGAAATTTCATCAGTCCCGACCCGTTCTAACGACCGGGAATCACCCCGTTCCATTAGATCTGGTCGTTCTTGATGGTTCTTCATGGCTAACTCGAAATCGCACAGATTTAGGTGAGATTTGTCATTAAAACGTGTGGAAATCACCCGGATCTGAGTCGTTTTATAGTGAAATGAGACCCCAACTTGAAGTTCATAAGAACTCTTGGTGACATCACCTCAAAACGCCTCAAATCCGCAGATTTCATGGTTAGAATTGAGTTTTTAAAAGATAGAACGATGTAGAATTTAGTGTAGATTGTAGAAGTACAAGTTTCTAGGTTGAAATCTTTCCGGAATCGCGAGGAATCGAGAGAAAAGGGTCTTTGAGCGTGTTTGGTCGCGTAGGAGCTGTCACATCACTGTTCAAGTGATGTGACAGGGTATTTATAGGCAAAAGTGGAGCTGAAGTGGGTTTTGGCCCGGATGGCCCAATCGCGCGGATGGCCCAGTCGTGCGGATGGCCCATCCGTGCGGATAGCCCATCCGTGCGGATTGCTATCCGTCCGGATAGCCCATCCGTCCAGATGGCTATTCCGACGAAATGGATTTCTCCGTTTTCGATCGTTTTGATGGATTTCGAAGTACGCGCTTTTCATAGTAAATTTATATTATTATTATATTTGTATACATATCACTAGGGGTCGTATTTACGTATCCATATTCCAAAGTTTCGATATTTAACAATTGGTTTCCGTTTCGAGTGTGCGATTATAAGCGACGTTTCACGGCCAACAAGGAGGGTAGTATAGGTCCTCTCTCGTCGTCATCGTGAACGTTATTGCGAATTGTGCCACAATGACTGACGGGGTACCATTCACTCGTATTGTCATCATCGTCACGACGACTGGAGTTATAGCACTCACCCGAGAGTCTTTGTTAGCATTAATTGTTTTATGCTCGACACATCACGGCCACTGAGGAGGGTAGAATAGGTCCTCACTCGATGCCTCCGTGAGTGTTAGTGTGATAATAGTGTAGTATAGTGATATTGTATTTCGAAAATATGCGATTATCCTTCGATTATCGAGGTATGCGACACAGTTACATTATGATCCAAATCTCTGGTGCTAGGCGTAACGAGTATATCGAGTGGTAACAATCGCACGAAAGTGCGGGTTGTTACAGTATGAGTATGAATGCTCATACCTTGGTTCATCAAAATATGAGTATGAGGGAGAAGGTTCATACCTTAGGTCTTCATAGGGTTGATATGAAGTGGATGGCACGTACCTGGGCTCCTCATAGTAGTTGTATGAAATGGATGGTTCAAAGAGGTCACAATATTGTACCGAATGAGGGTTACCACAAATGGTGCAATAGTCTTCCCTATAATTATCCTCCTCATAGTGGTAGTTGTAATCTCCTGAGTATTGATCCATAGGAATCACTCAGCAGACCACAATAGAGTCTCGAGACCAGAAAACAAAAATAAAAACGGTAACAGAGGCTGGACACGGCCTCGTGTTCAGTGAGCATGGCCCCGTGTTCAGGTTCTGTATCTGGGCGTTTTAATAAAAGTGACTGGTTTTGTGAAGCACGGGGGCGTGTTCAGCGAACACGACCCCGTGTTTAGACTCTGTATCTGGGAGTTTGTTTAAAAATGTGGAGCACGGCCCTGTGTTCAGTGAACACGACCCCATGTTCAGTCTACTGTAAATGAAAAAGCTAACTAAATTGCAGAAAAATGTGAGTGCAATTAAAAAGATTTTGAAAAACAGATTAGGCCGTCGATTTTAAGCTTTCTTAAAATCCTTGTGTCCTCGGCAACGGCGCCAAAAACTTGATGCGTGTGTAGCGTTATATAATTTCTATGTTTATTTTAAGCCCTTTTTAACACTTAGTCAAGTTTTAAATTTATAAAACACGATATTTTACTAACACTAAACACACATATGGGCAAGTGCACCCATCGTGAGCGTAGTAGCGTTGGTAAGATACCGAGGTCGTCCAAGGACACAAGAGCTTTTAGTACCGGTTTATCCTCAACGTCTAATCAAATCAAAAGTTTAGAAAAAGTTTTAAACATGAAAAATAAAAACTAAAAATGCTGAAAATAAAAATAAAATAAAAACAGATAGACAAGATGAATCACCTGGATCCGACTCGCCTTTAGTGTAACCTTTGATGATTTCCGCACTTTTGCACTTTTTAAGAGATTATCTTAGTTATAGTAGTAGGCCCCTCTTTTGAAGGTGACGTTACCCTCAACCCAGTAGTTTGAGTCAGCAAGGATACAATCCTAAAGGGTTGGAATATTGGAAGATAATTAATTAAGTTATTAATGTGTAATGTGGTAGGCCCCTCTTTTGAAGGTGACTTACCCTCGGCTAAGTGGTTTGAGTCAGCAGGGATGCAATCCCAAGTAGCCGGGTTAATGTATTAATAGTAGTTTACATATGAGGGGATCAAGCCATTCGCACCCCCACCATCCAATACTAGTGGGTATTGAAGGAGGTCATAGTAAGCTTGACCCAGGTCCTTGCAGGATCTATACACTGAAGAAGGAAAGAACCTTACCAAACCATTCCCTTAACCCCCGACCAGATAGCCAACATATCTCTATATAGACTGTAGAGATATGAATGGTGTGAATCTTTTATTTTATATAGACAGTAAAATAACGCCAAGACACCATGGACAAATGATAAGGAAGTTTCACCTTCAACATAAGAAACTAGTTATTAAAGTCATTAATACAAAACCAAATAAAAAGTGCGAAAAGATTAAAAAACAAAAGTATTACACTAAATGCTTGGCTTCACCAAGTGATGTAAGAGACTTAGGCAAACATGGCCTTTGATTGTCAAGAACTCTTACTATCAATCTTGTATCCCGAGACTACTATACACTCTCTATGATGGATGATGGTGGTGGATGTGGGTGTTGTGATGGTGGTGGAGTGTGGGTGAAGTGGGAGAGAGGTGGTTTGCCAAGGGATGCCTTTGAAGTGAACCAAGCACCTCTATTTATAGCCTGCACAAAAGCCCGGACACGGCCCCGTGTCCACTGGGCACAGCCCCGTGTCCATCCACTTTCTCTTTCTTCATTAATTGCAATTTGTCTGCATTAGCTCCACACGCTCCGTGTCCGCTGGGCACGGCCCCGTGTGCAGAAGCATATCTGTACTATCAAGATTTGCTTGGATTATGCGAATCTTAGCGTTGACCACGCCCCGTGTCGGGAATAGAAGCTTCTATAGCTTTGTCCTTTCTGCAGACACCTAGCCACGCCCCCGTGTCCGCTGGGCACGGGGCCGTGGTCAGCCTTCTGTTTTCTTGTTTTTGCTTGGGAAGATGTTGTCGAGGGGTCGGGCATGCCACGTTTATTCCTTTTCTTGTAATTATGTTAGATTTTGCTGCAATTTGCTTCTTTTGTTCATTTACGCTAATTTAATCCTGAAAATACAAAAGGAAGAAAAAAGCACACCTTTTCCAACATTAGTACTAACAAGGGGTTAGTTTTATGCCTCATTTGATGTAATTTATATGTTGCATTTTACACACATCACACACACAAACCCACAACTATAAGCTTAGTTGGGAGCAAGGTGGGTAAAAGATTCCACTAAGTTTTAAGCATTATATACAAGAAACAAAAAGGTAAATTAGAGCAGAATTTTATGCTACTTTGGACCTCAAATATGGTGAGCTTCTACCTTAGTTTGCAATGGAAAACTTGTAGAAACCTTCCTAGAGGTTGCCCAAGTAGTTTAAAAGAAGATGAGAAGAAGAAAGGTGAAGAAAAGTAAGTGAAAGCTCACTTAGAACACTTGAAAGTATTCTTTCTTGCTTGGAATTCTTGAGAGGACTAGAGAGTTTGTGAGTAGATTAGTGTGTGGAAAGTGTTTAGGAGGTGGTGGAGGCTTGTATTTATAAGTGGGAATTAGGGTTTGGAAGTTAATGAAGGTGGAAGGTGAATGGAGGAGAAAGGAGATGGAGAAGGGTGGAAAGTGATTGGAGGAGAAAAGAGGTTGATACGCTTTTGATTTTGCTCACTTTTAGTCCCTGCACTTTGTAACTAGGTTATTTTATGCTGTTTTCTTGTATTTTAACTTATTTTTAGGTATTCAAAGTGTATTTTAAGTCTCGGTTTTGAGTATAAATACATATTTAAAGATTGATTGCGTACATAACACAAATATGAAAGGTAACATATATGAATATTGAAGTGAATTCCCATTATGATTGAAGTCTCAGGATTGAAACAAAATACGAATTACAATGTTTCTAAAAATAGAAATACGAATATAACTTTCTAAATAAGGAAAGTATAAAAATGCGAAGCGTTACAAATACAGAGACATCCGCCTTTCAAGCATTCATGAAATGTGAGGGTACATGAACAAAGGGTTAAACGAACAAAGCTGGACCAAAGTACAACAAAAAGGATTTGGTGAGAAGGTGGAACATAGTGATTTTTATGGTAGGGATAGTCATAAACACAATGGTTGCTTCAAGCTCATAGGGTCCCAGATTGGTGGCCCAACAAAGGGAAAGTTAACAAAGGAGGAGCCAAGGCAAGGTGTGTTGAAACTAATCCGACAACAAACAAGCAAGTAGAAGGTGAACCGAATTCGATTGCATGTCTAAGCAATGAGTAGTATAAATAATTTGTTAACCTATTCAATGCAAAGAAGGCATCAAACCTTGAGGTCACTCAACCCGTAGCAAACATGACAAGTAGATTGTATCTAGGTAACGAATGGGTTGTTGACTCGGGTTGCACCGAGCACATAACTTATGATTTAAACTTGTTTAATGGAAAAGTTGGAGCATCTCAATAACTACCAATCACCATTCCTAATGGTGACTCTATGCCCGTGAAGGGAAGGGGGTCGTGCACATTACCCAATGGAACCACATAAATGATGTCTTATATGTTCCTGATTACACCTGCAACCTTCTTTCAGTTAGAAAATTAAATAATAAGCTATGGTTGTAACTAGTGACATATGGCATAAGCGTTTGAGATGCCTTTCTTTTAGTAAAGTTTCATGTCTTAATTTTGTTTCTTTAAAGACGAATACTCTTGATTGTGATTCATGTTTGAAAGCAAAGTTTACTAGACTACATTTTCCATTAGTTCAATTAAATCAAAGGAATGTTTTGACCTTTTGCATTGTGGTATATGAGGAAAATAGTGAAGGCCCTCGTTAACTCATGCAATTATTTTTAACCATAGTAGATGATTTTAGCCACTCGGTTTGGGTCTTTCTCTTAAAACACAAGTCAGAAGCAAGTGATTACTTAATCAGTTTTTAAAAAATGATTAAGACGCAATTCAACAAAAAAATGTCAAAAGAATTAGATGCGACAACGAGGGTGAATTCACATCTAACCGAATGATGGACATTTATTCTGACCAAGGAATGTTGCTTGAAACCACATGTCCAAATACTCCACACTAAAATGGAGTGGTGGAGCAAAAACATCGGCACTTGCTCGAGACGGAAAGGGCTCTAAGATTTGAAGCAAAACTTCTACCATTTTCTTGGGAGAATGCGTATTAATAATGGCCCACATTATAAACAGGTTGCCCTAAAAACCATCGGCAATAAGACCCCTTATGAAGTTATTTACAATGAAAAGCCTAAATATGACCATATGAGAGTGTTAGGTGTCTCGCTAATTATCGTAGTGTTGAGACAAATAGAGGTAAGCTTGAAGTGAGGGGGATACTTGGTATATTCTTGGGTTATCCATGAGGCACAAAAGGATACAAATTTTTGATGTTAAAAACAGTAAGTTGGTAGTATGTAGAGATGCCAAGTTTAAGGAAAATACTTTTCCTTTTGAGAAAGCAAAACCAAATTTTGAGGAAGAGCCTGGAATTTTTGAACTGCCAACCTTTTATCATGAAGATTTTCATCATGGCAATGTGATGGAAAATGAAGGGGAAATCAAGAAGAGGTTCTCCAACAAAATGATGTTGACGAAGTCCTGCATGGCGACGGCTCTACTTCGCAAAGTGGGAATGAGAATCATGAATATAGTAGCTAGAGTAATACACATCAAGAAAATGAACCCATCAACAATGATATCCAAGAACCCGCAAGAGAAATAAGAAACATAAGCAAACTGGCATATCTCAATGACTACATTGTCAACATTCCACCTTCCTTAAACTAAGCAATACTCGTCACTGATCAAAGTTCCTCAACGGTACATTCTATTTCCAATTTTGTGTTTAATAAGAACTTTACAAATTCTCACAAAGATTTTTTAGCGACCCTCAGTTTAAACGATGAGCCCAAAACATTTACCCAGGCTGTGCAAAATGAAAATTGGAGAGAGGCTATGAAAAGGGAGATACAAGCCCTCAAGCAAAACGACACTTGGACCTTCGAAAAATTGCCCGAAGGGAAGCATGCCATTGACTCAAAATGGGTGTACAAAATAAATCAAACCTAATGGTACAATTGATAGGTACAAGGCAAGATTGGTAGCTAAAGCTTTCACTCAAACAGAAGGTGTAGACTTCCATGACACGTTTGCTCCAGTAGAAAAATTTATCACTATTCGCACAGTTCAGCTATTGTCACCTAAAGAAAGTGGATCGTAAAGCAACTCGACGTTAACAATGATTTCCTACATGGATAGTTGAGTGAAGAGGTCTACATGAAAATTCCACAAGGATTCAAGAAAAGAAAAGAAATTAAAGTATGCCGTCTTAAAAAATATGTACATGGTTTGAAGCAAGCTTCGAGAAATTGGTACTAAAAGTTCACCTCATCTCTTCATGAAATTGGTTTTCACCAATCTAAAGCCGATCACTCATTATTTCTTTGAAATTGTTAATTCTTTTGTGGCAGCTCTTATATATGTTGATGATGCGATACTCGTGGGAAATGATAAGAAGAAAATTGAAGAGACGAAGGTATTCTTGGATGAGAGGTTTAGTATCAAGGACTTTGGAACTTCAAAATATTTCTTGAGAATTGAAGTGACTCGTACTCAAAGTGGGTTGGTTCTTAACCAGAAGAAGTACATTATGGACATCCTCGAAGATACCGGTATGTTAGGATGTTGACCGAGGGCATTTCCCACGGAAAAAATGTTAAGCTAAGAAAGGATGATGAAGAAGTCTAGTTGATCTAAGCAAGTACAGAAGACTTGTGGGGAAACTATTGTATTTGTAAGCAACGAGACGAGACATTAGGGTGTCACACCCCAACCGATGGAGAAAACATCGGAGTGAGACGAAAACGAGATTGCAAAAGACTTCATAACACTATTTTGCGACAAGTATTTTATAAATAATATTTCATTTCATTTCTAAAATCAAATACATCGTTTGGAAACAAAGTACAATAGCATGAGCAAAGAAAGAAATTACACCATAAGCTCTAAATTAAAAATGGGTTTCTAGTTCATCCTACTAGATTCCGTTCATCATCATCGTCATCAAATTCCTACAACACGTATTAAAGTATAGTTCAACACAAAAGTATTGGCGAGTATACAAGTTTGATTACTAGCATAAGTATAAAATTTTAAACGAATCCACAGGGCATAATAGTTAACTTAAAACCAACATACAATACTAGCATACAACTATACACGTCAACCCAAAGATTCCCGCTAACTTAATCTAACTATTGCAATGAATAGACCATTTTGTTTACTTAACATGACCTCAAGAATACGGGTGGTGCGTTAATCCTATAGCGCTATACATGTTAACCGAGGTTTGTATGAAGTTAATGACAAATACAAAGCATAAGAATAGTCTAGCATATATGAATTCAAGTATAACGTATTAAGCATGTAAGTTGGATTGTTTGTTTGTGATTTAAGCATAATGTATGTGGTTTGCGTCTGTTTAATAGCATAAACGTATTGCACCCAAAAGTGTAAAAAGTAAAAAGGGAGTCATGTATATTCACGGTTTTGCAAAGCTTTCAGATAAACCGTGAGATTGGCAAGAGTGAGGGTTGGAACACCGATGTTACCATACAATGGGGAAACGAAGGTGTGTGAATATTCGGATTTTTGATGAAGGATTTGGATTTGGAATTTTAAGTAAAAAAATGTATACACGAAAATATATCTCGTCTAATACTCGTTTTGCACTAAGTTTTTATGTGATTTCATGGGTTCTAACTTTCCCATTAGAATCATAAACGAGGTATTTAGAACAAAGATAAAAATAACCTAAGTTAATAACACATAACCACAAACCGGTTAGCATCATGAATTCGGATTAAATATATATATTTTATATCTTATATTATAAGTATTATTATATTTGGTCCATCATGTATTGTCATAGATTTCATGTAAGTCAAGTGATATACGTTAAATTATACTTGTTTTTATCCCCCAAAAGTTTTGGGGGATAAAAACAAGTATAATTTAACGTATATCACTTGACTTACATGAAATCTATGACAATACATGATGGACCAAATATAAGCGTTTTGACTGAAACGTTTTGACTGAAACGACGACGTTTAGGTACCAAAGCCGGTACTTTTATATTTTCAGGTCTTAAACGAAGAACAAGAGACAAATCTGATGAAAACGGGCAAATTCTGATGCGTTTTTGGTAAAACGGACAAAAATCTGATGACTGCCAGGTGTCGCACGGCCGTGCGATCCAGCCACACTACCGAGCGAGACCTCCGACCTCGGAAGCACTGCCGGTGCGACTCATGGTGCCGCTGATTACTCGAACCGCACTACCGTGGGAGCTAACCGTACTCCCGTGCAAGCCAACCGCACCCCCATGCACCACCTGAACCATACTTTCTGATCACGATTCTGATGACCTCGCACTACCGTGCGACCAGTCGCAGGACCGTGCCAATCTGGTGACCTAGACAAGTTGTCCACTAGTCCACTTGGCTGACTCGGGATAGGAGAAAATGACGTCACCCGACAAGACCTGACCGCACGGCCGTGCGACCAGTCGCATGGCCGTGCCAAACTGAAAATTGCCTATAAATAGAAGCATTCGCTACTGATCAAAATGTTGGGTTTTTCTCCATGTTTTGGGCGATTTCTGGGTTCCAAAGCAGTCCTGATCAGACCCATTTGAAGCTTAAAGATCGAGTGGAAGCATAACCGATCCAGCCTGTCAATTCCTTGCTTGTTTATGGTTCGATTCCTTGTTCTTGAACATGTATTCTGATCATTTTGCAAGTTAAGAGCTGATGTTAGTTTATGTTTAATGTAGTGTTATGTAATAGTAGTAATAAACTTGTTTCTTGAATAATTTTTATGTTGTAATCTTGTTTGTATGAAATTTTAGTACTTTTTCATGCTTGAATCTTCATGATTATATAATGAACGTTTCATTGATGTTGAGTTCTTGATTATGTTTGATTGTCTTGGATAATATATCTGTGGTTAGTGAGATGGTAACTATTTCTTGATTAATCACCTGTT
>JARYGA010010546.1:0-27899 GCA_030545235.1 Helianthus tuberosus
CTAGCCCGGTATATCCCATTTTAATTTTACACCATTGTGAACCTTACGCCTTTTTTACTCTCTAATCGAGGTTCTCGGCATTGAAAAATCTTCGTAAACTAAATCACACGTGTATATGTTGATATTTAAGAGATATACCGTCAAGAAAATCAAGGGCAATGGTGTTATATATGCCGATTATACACAAAAAAAAAACACTCAAAAAATGGCTACAATTAAAGGAATGTGTTTAGTGATGGCATCAGATTATTAATTGATGGAGAAAGGTCCGGTGGCAAGAAACGCTGCTACTAGGAGGTTATCAAGTGTTTTCGCTTGACGATTCTATTCTCGGGTGGTTGGTTTGGCCCTTGTTCCTATAATTCGAATCCTAGCCCGGTATATCCCATTTTAATTTTACACCATTGTGAACCTTACGCCTTTTTTACTCTCTAATCGAGGTTCTCGGTACTGAAAAATCTTCGTAAACTAAATCACACGTGTATATGTTGATATTTACGAGATATACTGTCAAGAAAATCAAGGGCAATGGTGATATATATGCGGATTAGACACAAAAAAAAAACACTCAACAAATGGCTACAATTTGAGGAATGTGTTTAGTGACGGCATCAGATTATTAATTGATGGAGAAAGGTATGGTGGAAAGAAACGCTGCTACTAGGAGGTTATCAAGTGTTTTCGCTCGACGATTCTATTCTCGGGTGGTTGGTTTGGCCCTTGTTCCTGTAACTCAAATCCTAGCCCGGTATATCCCATTTTAATTTTACACCATTGTGAACCTTACACCTTTTTTACTCTCTAATCGAGGTTCTCGGCATTGAAAAATCTTCATAAACTAAATCAGACGTGTATATGTTGATAGTTAAGAGATATACAGTCAAGAAAATCAAGGGCAATGGTGATACATATGCGGATTAGACACCAAAAAAAACACTCAACAAATGGCTACAATTTAATGAATGTGTTTAGTGACGGCATCAGATTCCTAATTGATGGAGAAAGGTCTGGTGGCAAGAAAAGCTGCTTCTAGAAGGTTGTCAAGTGTTTTCGCTCGACGATTCCATTCTTTGGTGGTTGGTTTGGCCCTTGTTCCTGTAACTCGAATCCTAGCCCGGTATATCCCATTTTAATTTTACACCATTGTGAACTTTACGCCTTTTTTACTCTCTGATCGAGGTTCTCGGCATTGAAAAATCTTCATAAACTAAATCACACGTGTATATGTTGATAGTTAACAGATGTACAGTCAAGAAAATCAAGGGCAATGGTGATACATATGTGGATTAGACACCAAAAAAAACACTCAACAAATGGCGACAATTTAAGGAATGTGTTTAGTGACGGCATCAGATTCCTAATTGATGGAGAAAGGTCTGGTGGCAAGAAAAGCTGCTTCTAGGAGGTTGTCAAGTGTTTTTGCTCGAGGATTCCATTCTTGGGTGGTTGGTTTGGCCCTTGTGCCTGTAACTCGAATCCTAGCCCGGTATATCCCAATTTAATCTTACACCATTGTGAACCTTACGACTTTTTACTCTCTGATCGAGGTTCTCGGCATTGAAAAATCTTCGTAAACTAAATCACACGTGTATATGTTGACATTTAACAGATGTACAGTCAAGAAAATCATGGGCAATGGTGATATATATGTGGATTAGACACCAAAAAAAACACTCAACAAATGGCTACAATTTAAGGAATGTGTTTAGTGACAGCATCAGATTCCTAATTGATGGAGAAAGGTTTGGTGGCAAGAAAAGCTGCTTCTAGGAGGTTGTCAAGTGTTTTCGCTCGACGATTCCATTCTTGGGTGGTTGGTTTGGCCCTTGTTCCTGTAACTCGAATCCTAGCCCGGTATATCCCATTTTAATTTTACACCATTGTGAACCTTACGCCTTTTTTACTCTCTGATCGAGTTTCTCGGCATTGAAAAATTTTCGTAAACTAAATTACACGTGTATATGTTGATATTTAAGAGATATAAGAGTCAAGAAAATCAAGGGCAATGGTCATACATATGTGGATTAGACACCAAAAAACAATCAACAAATGGCTACAATTTAACGAATGTGTTTAGTGACGGCATCAGATTCCTAACTGATGGAGAAAGGTCTGATGGCAAGAAAAGCTGCTTCTAGGAGGTTGTCAAGTGTTTTCGCTCGACGATTCCATTCTTGGGTGGTTGGTTTGGCCCTTGTTCATGTAACTCGAATCCTAGCCCGGTATATCCCATTTTAATTTTACACCATTGTGAACCTTACGCCTTTTTTACTCTCTAATCGAGGTTCTCGGCATTGAAAAATCTTCGTAAACTAAATCACACGTGTATATGTTGATATTTAAGAGATATACAGTCAAGAAAATCAATGGCAATGGTGATATATACGCGGATTAGACACAAAAAAAAAACACTCAACAAATGGCTACAATTTAGGAATGTGTTTAATGACGGCATCAGATTATTAATTGATTGAGAAAGGTCTGGTGGCAAGAAACGCTGCTACTAGGAGGTTATCAAGTGTTTTCGCTTGACGATTCTATTCTCGGGTGGTTGGTTTGGCCCTTGTTCCTATAACTCGAATCCTAGCCCGGTATATCCCATTTTAATTTTACACCATTGTGAACCTTACGCCTTTTTTACTCTCTAATCGAGGTTCTCGGTACTGAAAAATCTTCGTAAACTAAATCACACGTGTATATGTTGATATTTACGAGATATACTGTCAAGAAAATCAAGGGCAATGGTGATATATATGCGGATTAGACACAAAAAAAAAACACTCAACAAATGGCTACAATTTGAGGAATGTGTTTAGTGACGGCATCAGATTATTAATTGATGGAGAAAGGTATGGTGGAAAGAAACGCTGCTACTAGGAGGTTATCAAGTGTTTTCGCTCGACGATTCTATTCTCGGGTGGTTGGTTTGGCCCTTGTTCCTGTAACTCAAATCCTAGCCCGGTATATCCCATTTTAATTTTACACCATTGTGAACCTTACACCTTTTTTACTCTCTAATCGAGGTTCTCGGCATTGAAAAATCTTCATAAACTAAATCAGACGTGTATATGTTGATAGTTAAGAGATATACAGTCAAGAAAATCAAGGGCAATGGTGATACATATGCGGATTAGACACCAAAAAAAACACTCAACAAATGGCTACAATTTAATGAATGTGTTTAGTGACGGCATCAGATTCCTAATTGATGGAGAAAGGTCTGGTGGCAAGAAAAGCTGCTTCTAGAAGGTTGTCAAGTGTTTTCGCTCGACGATTCCATTCTTTGGTGGTTGGTTTGGCCCTTGTTCCTGTAACTCGAATCCTAGCCCGGTATATCCCATTTTAATTTTACACCATTGTGAACTTTACGCCTTTTTTACTCTCTGATCGAGGTTCTCGGCATTGAAAAATCTTCATAAACTAAATCACACGTGTATATGTTGATAGTTAACAGATGTACAGTCAAGAAAATCAAGGGCAATGGTGATACATATGTGGATTAGACACCAAAAAAAACACTCAACAAATGGCGACAATTTAAGGAATGTGTTTAGTGACGGCATCAGATTCCTAATTGATGGAGAAAGGTCTGGTGGCAAGAAAAGCTGCTTCTAGGAGGTTGTCAAGTGTTTTTGCTCGAGGATTCCATTCTTGGGTGGTTGGTTTGGCCCTTGTGCCTGTAACTCGAATCCTAGCCCGGTATATCCCAATTTAATCTTACACCATTGTGAACCTTACGACTTTTTACTCTCTGATCGAGGTTCTCGGCATTGAAAAATCTTCGTAAACTAAATCACACGTGTATATGTTGACATTTAACAGATGTACAGTCAAGAAAATCATGGGCAATGGTGATATATATGTGGATTAGACACCAAAAAAAACACTCAACAAATGGCTACAATTTAAGGAATGTGTTTAGTGACAGCATCAGATTCCTAATTGATGGAGAAAGGTTTGGTGGCAAGAAAAGCTGCTTCTAGGAGGTTGTCAAGTGTTTTCGCTCGACGATTCCATTCTTGGGTGGTTGGTTTGGCCCTTGTTCCTGTAACTCGAATCCTAGCCCGGTATATCCCATTTTAATTTTACACCATTGTGAACCTTACGCCTTTTTTACTCTCTGATCGAGTTTCTCGGCATTGAAAAATTTTCGTAAACTAAATTACACGTGTATATGTTGATATTTAAGAGATATAAGAGTCAAGAAAATCAAGGGCAATGGTCATACATATGTGGATTAGACACCAAAAAACAATCAACAAATGGCTACAATTTAACGAATGTGTTTAGTGACGGCATCAGATTCCTAACTGATGGAGAAAGGTCTGATGGCAAGAAAAGCTGCTTCTAGGAGGTTGTCAAGTGTTTTCGCTCGACGATTCCATTCTTGGGTGGTTGGTTTGGCCCTTGTTCATGTAACTCGAATCCTAGCCCGGTATATCCCATTTTAATTTTACACCATTGTGAACCTTACGCCTTTTTTACTCTCTAATCGAGGTTCTCGGCATTGAAAAATCTTCGTAAACTAAATCACACGTGTATATGTTGATATTTAAGAGATATACAGTCAAGAAAATCAATGGCAATGGTGATATATACGCGGATTAGACACAAAAAAAAAACACTCAACAAATGGCTACAATTTAGGAATGTGTTTAATGACGGCATCAGATTATTAATTGATTGAGAAAGGTCTGGTGGCAAGAAACGCTGCTACTAGGAGGTTATCAAGTGTTTTCGCTTGACGATTCTATTCTCGGGTGGTTGGTTTGGCCCTTGTTCCTATAACTCGAATCCTAGCCCGGTATATCCCATTTTAATTTTACACCATTGTGAACCTTACGCCTTTTTTACTCTCTAATCGAGGTTCTCGGCATTGAAAAATCTTCGTAAACTAAATCACACGTGTATCTGTTGATATTTAAGAGATATACAGTCAAGAAAATCAAGGGCAATGGTGATATATATGCGGATTAGACACAAAAAAAACACTCAACAAATGGCTACAATTTAAGGAATGTGTTTAGTGACGGCATCCGATTATTAATTGATGGAGAAAGGTCTGGTAGCAAGAAACGCTGCTACTAGGAGGTTATCAAGTGTTTTCGCTCGACGATTCTATTCTCGGGTGGTTGGTTTGGCCCATGTTCCTGTAACTCAAATCCTAGCCCGGTATATCCCATTTTAATTTTACACCATTGTGAACCTTACACCTTTTTTACTCTCTAATCGAGGTTCTCGGCATTGAAAAATCTTCGTAAACTAAATCACACGTGTATATGTTGTTATTTAAGAGATATACAGTCAAGAAAATCAAGGGCAATGGTGATACATATACGGATTAGACACAAAAAAAAACACTCAACAAATGGCTACAATATAAGAAATGTGTTTAGTGACGGCATCAGATTCCTAATTGATGGAGAAAGGTCTGGTGGCAAGAAAAGCTGCTTCTAGGAGGTTGTCAAGCGTTTTCGGTCGATGATTCCATTCTTGGGTGGTTGGTTTGGCCCTTGTTCCTGTAACTCGAATCCTAGCCCGGTATATCCCATTTTAATTTTACACCATTGTGAACCTTACACCTTTTTTACTCTCTAATCGAGGTTCTCGGCATTGAAAAATCTTCGTAAACTAAATCACACGTGTATATGTTGTTATTTAAGAGATATACAGTCAAGAAAATCAACGGCAATGGTGATACATATGCGGATTAGACACCAAAAAAAAACACTCAACAAATGGCTACAATTTAAGGAATGTGTTTAGTGACGGCATCAGATTCCTAATTGATGGAGAAAGGTCTGGTGGCAAGAAAAGCCGCTTCTAGGAGGTTGTCAAGTGTTTTCACTCGACGATTCCATTCTTGGGTGGTTGGTTTGGCCCTTGTTCCTGTAACTCGAATCCTAGCCCGGTATATCCCATTTTAATTTTACACCATTGTGAACCTTACGCCTTTTTTACTCTCTGATCGAGGTTCTCGGCATTGAAAAATCTTCATAAACTAAATCACATGTGTATATGTTGATAGTTAAGAGATATACAGTCTAGAAAATCAAGGGCAATGGCGATACATATGCGGATTAGACACAAAAAAAAAACTCTCAACAAATGGCTACAATTTAAGGAATGTGTTTAGTGACGGCATCAGATTTCTAATTGATGGAGAAAGGTCTGGTGGCAAGAAAAGCTGCTTCTAGGAGGTTGTCAAGTGTTTTCGCTCGACGATTCCATTCTTGGGTGGTTCGTTTGGCCCTTGTTCCTGTAACTCGAATCCTAGCCCGGTATATCCCATTTTAATTTTACACCATTGTGAACCTTACGTCTTTTTTACTCTCTGATCGAGGTTCTCGGTATTGAAAAATCTTCATAAACTAAATCACACGTGTATATGTTAATAGTTAAGAAATATACAGTCAAGAAAATCAAGGGCAATGGGGATACATAAGCGGATTGGACACCAAAAAAACACTCAACAAATGGCTACAATTTAAGGAATGTGTTTAGTGACGGCATCAGATTTCTAATTGATGGAGAAAGGTCTGGTGGAAAGAAAAGCTGCTTCTAGGAAGTTGTTAATTGTTTTCGCTCGACGATTCCATTCTTGGGTGGTTGGTTTGGCCCTTGTGCCTGTAACTCGAATCCTAGCCCGGTATATCCCAATTTAATCTTACACCATTGTGAACCTTACGCATTTTTACTCTCTGATCGAGGTTCTCGGCATTGAAAAATCTTCGTAAACTAAATCACACGTGTATATGTTGACATTTAACAGATGTACAGTCAAGAAAATCAAGGGCAAAGGTGATATATATGTGGATTAGACACCAAAAAAAACACTCAACAAATGGCTACAATTTAAGGAATGTGTTTAGTGACGGCATCAGATTCCTAATTGATGGAGAAAGGTTTGGTGGCAAGAAAAGCTGCTTCTAGGAGGTTGTCAAGTGTTTTCGCTCGACGATTCCTTTCTTGGGTGGTTGGTTTGGCCCTTGTTCCTGTAACTCGAATCCTAGCCCGGTACATCCCATTTTAATTTTACACCATTGTGAACCTTACGCCTTTTTTACTCTCTGATCGAGTTTCTCGGCATTGAAAAATCTTCGTAAACTAAATTACACGTGTATATGTTGATATTTAAGAGATATAAGAGTCAAGAAAATCAAGGGCAATGGTCATACATATGTGGATTAGACACCAAAAAAACAATCAACAAATGGCTACAATTTAAGGAATGTGTTTAGTGACGGCATCAGATTCCTAACTGATGGAGAAAGGTCTGATGGCAAGAAAAGCTGCTTCTAGGAGGTTGTCAAGTGTTTTCGCTCGACGATTCCATTCTTGGGTGGTTGGTTTGGCCCTTGTTCCTGTAACTCGAATCCTAGCCCGGTATATCCCATTTTAATTTTACACCATTGTGAACCTTACGCCTTTTTTACTCTCTAATCGAGGTTCTCGGCATTGAAAAATCTTCGTAAACTAAATCACACGTGTATATGTTGATATTTAAGAGATATACCGTCAAGAAAATCAAGGGCAATGGTGTTATATATGCCGATTATACACAAAAAAAAAACACTCAAAAAATGGCTACAATTAAAGGAATGTGTTTAGTGATGGCATCAGATTATTAATTGATGGAGAAAGGTCCGGTGGCAAGAAACGCTGCTACTAGGAGGTTATCAAGTGTTTTCGCTTGACGATTCTATTCTCGGGTGGTTGGTTTGGCCCTTGTTCCTATAACTCGAATCCTAGCCCGGTATATCCCATTTTAATTTTACACCATTGTGAACCTTACGCCATTTTTACTCTCTAATCGAGGTTCTCGGTACTGAAAAATCTTCGTAAACTAAATCACACGTGTATATGTTGATATTTACGAGATATACTGTCAAGAAAATCAAGGGCAATGGTGATATATATGCGGATTAGACACAAAAAAAAAACACTCAACAAATGGCTACAATTTGAGGAATGTGTTTAGTGACGGCATCAGATTATTAATTGATGGAGAAAGGTATGGTGGCAAGAAACGCTGCTACTAGGAGGTTATCAAGTGTTTTCGCTCGACGATTCTATTCTCGGGTGGTTGGTTTGGCCCTTGTTCCTGTAACTCAAATCCTAGCCCGGTATATCCCATTTTAATTTTACACCATTGTGAACCTTACACCTTTTTTACTCTCTAATCGAGGTTCTCGGCATTGAAAAATCTTCATAAACTAAATCACACGTGTATATGTTGATAGTTAACAGATGTACAGTCAAGAAAATCAAGGGCAATGGTGATACATATGTGGATTAGACACCAAAAAAAACACTCAACAAATGGCTACAATTTAAGGAATGTGTTTATTGACGGCATCAGATTCCTAATTGATGGAGAAAGGTCTGGTGGCAAGAAAAGCTGCTTCTAGGAGGTTGTCAAGTGTTTTTGCTCGAGTATTCCATTCTTGGGTGGTTGGTTTGGCCCTTGTGCCTGTAACTCGAATCCTAGCCCGGTATATCCCAATTTAATCTTACACCATTGTGAACCTTACGACTTTTTACTCTCTGATCGAGGTTCTCGGCATTGAAAAATCTTCGTAAACTAAATCACACGTGTATATGTTGACATTTAACAGATGTACAGTCAAGAAAATCATGGGCAATGGTGATATATATGTGGATTAGAGACCAAAAAAAACACTCAACAAATGGCTACAATTTAAGGAATGTGTTTAGTGACAGCATCAGATTCCTAATTGATGGAGAAAGGTTTGGTGGCAAGAAAAGCTGCTTCTAGGAGGTTGTCAAGTGTTTTCGCTCGACGATTCCATTCTTGGGTGGTTGGTTTGGCCCTTGTTCCTGTAACTCGAATCCTAGCCCGGTATATCCCATTTTAATTTTACACCATTGTGAACCTTACGCCTTTTTTACTCTCTGATCGAGTTTCTCGGCATTGAAAAATTTTCGTAAACTAAATTACACGTGTATATGTTGATATTTAAGAGATATAAGAGTCAAGAAAATCAAGGGCAATGGTCATACATATGTGGATTAGACACCAAAAAACAATCAACAAATGGCTACAATTTAACGAATGTGTTTAGTGACGGCATCAGATTCCTAACTGATGGAGAAAGGTCTGATGGCAAGAAAAGCTGCTTCTAGGAGGTTGTCAAGTGTTTTCGCTCGACGATTCCATTCTTGGGTGGTTGGTTTGGCCCTTGTTCATGTAACTCGAATCCTAGCCCGGTATATCCCATTTTAATTTTACACCATTGTGAACCTTACGCCTTTTTTACTCTCTAATCGAGGTTCTCGGCATTGAAAAATCTTCGTAAACTAAATCACACGTGTATCTGTTGATATTTAAGAGATATACAGTCAAGAAAATCAAGGGCAATGGTGATATATATGCGGATTAGACACAAAAAAAAACACTCAACAAATGGCTACAATTTAAGGAATGTGTTTAGTGACGGCATCCGATTATTAATTGATGGAGAAAGGTCTGGTAGCAAGAAACGCTGCTACTAGGAGGTTATCAAGTGTTTTCGCTCGACGATTCTATTCTCGGGTGGTTGGTTTGGCCCATGTTCCTGTAACTCAAATCCTAGCCCGGTATATCCCATTTTAATTTTACACCATTGTGAACCTTACACCTTTTTTACTCTCTAATCGAGGTTCTCGGCATTGAAAAATCTTCGTAAACTAAATCACACGTGTATATGTTGTTATTTAAGAGATATACAGTCAAGAAAATCAAGGGCAATGGTGATACATATACGGATTAGACACAAAAAAAAACACTCAACAAATGGCTACAATATAAGAAATGTGTTTAGTGACGGCATCAGATTCCTAATTGATGGAGAAAGGTCTGGTGGCAAGAAAAGCTGCTTCTAGGAGGTTGTCAAGCGTTTTCGGTCGATGATTCCATTCTTGGGTGGTTGGTTTGGCCCTTGTTCCTGTAACTCGAATCCTAGCCCGGTATATCCCATTTTAATTTTACACCATTGTGAACCTTACGCCTTTTTTACTCTCTGATCGAGGTTCTCGGCATTGAAAAATCTTCATAAACTAAATCACACGTGTATATGTTGATAGTTAAGAGATATACAGTCAAGAAAATCAAGGGCAATGGTGATACATATGCGGATTAGACACCAAAAAAAACACTCAACAAATGGCTACAATTTAAGGATTGTGTTTAGTGACGGCATCAGATTCCTAACTGATGGAGAAAGGTCTGATGGCAAGAAAAGCTGCTTCTAGGAGGTTGTCAAGTGTTTTCGCTCGACGATTGCATTCTTGGGTGGTTGGTTTGGCCCTTGTTCCTGTAACTCGATCCTAGCCCGGTATATCCCATTTTAATTTTACACCATCGTGAACCTTACGCCTTTTTTACTCTCTGATCGAGGTTTTCGGCATTGAAAAATCTTCGTAAACTAAATCACACGTGTAAATGTTGATAGTTAAGAGATATACAGTCAAGAAAATCGAGGGCAACGGTGATACATATGCTGATTAGACACCAAAAAAAACACTCAACAAATGGCTACAATTTAAGGAATGTGTCCAGTGACGGCATCAGATTCCTAATTGATAGAGAATGGTCTGGTGGCAAGAAAAGCTGCTTCTAGGAGGTTGTCAAGTGTTTTCGGTCGACGATTCCATTCTTAGGTGGTTGGTTTGGCCCTTATTCCTGTAACTCGAATCCAAGCCCGGTATATCCCATTTTAATTTTACACCATTGTGAACCTTACGCCTTTTTTACTCTCTGATCGAGGTTCTCGGCATTGAAAAATCTTCATAAACTAAATCACACGTGTATATGTTGATATTTAAGAGATATACAGTCAAGAATATCAAGGGCAATGGTGATATATATGCGGATTAGACACACAAAAAAAAAACACTCAACAAATGGCTACAATTTAAGGAATGTGTTTAGAGACGGCATTAGATTCCAAATTGATGGAGAAAGGTCTGGTGGCAAGAAAAGCTGCTACTAGGATGTTGTCAAATGTTTTCGCTCGACGATTCCATTCTTGGGTGGCTGGTTTGGCCCTTGTTCCTGTAACTCGAATCCTAGCCCGGTATATCCCATTTTAATTTTACACCATTGTGAACCTTACGCCTTTTTTACTCTCTGATCGAGGTTCTCGGCATTGAAAAATCTTCGTAAACTAAATCACACGTGTATATGTTGATATTTAAGAGATATAAGAGTCAAGAAAATCAAGGGCAATGGTCATACATATGTGGATTAGACACCAAAAAAAACAATCAACAAATGGCTACAATTTAAGGAATGTGTTTAGTGACGGCATCAGATTCCTAACTGATGGAGAAAGGTCTGATGGCAAGAAAAGCTGCTTCTAGGAGGTTGTCAAGTGTTTTCGCTCGACGATTGCATTCTTGGGTGGTTGGTTTGGCCCTTGTTCCTGTAACTCGAATCCTAGCCCGGTATATCCCATTTTAATTTTACACCATCGTGAACCTTACGCCTTTTTTCCTCTCTGATCGAGGTTTTCGGCATTGAAAAATCTTCGTAAACTAAATCACATGTGTATATGTTGATATTTAAGAGATATACAGTCAAGAAAATCAAGGGCAATGGTGATATATATGCGGATTAGACACAAAAAAAAACACTCAACAAATGGCTACAATTTAAGGAATGTGTTTAGTGATGGCATCTGATTATTAATTGATGGAGAAAGGTCTGGTGGCAAGAAACACTGCTACTAGGAGGTTATCAAGTGTTTTCGCTCGACGATTCCATTCTCGGGTGGTTGGTTTGGCCCTTGTTCCTGTAACTTAAATCCTAGCCCGGTATATCCCATTTTAATTTTACACTATTGTGAACCTTACACCTTTTTTACTCTCTAATCGAGGTTCTCGGCATTGAAAAATCTTCATAAACTAAATCACACGTGTATATGTTGATAGTTAAGAGATATACAGTCAAGAAAATCAAGGGCAATGGTGATACATATGCGGATTAGACACAAAAAAAAACACTCAACAAATGGCTACAATTTAAGGATTGTGTTTAGTGACGACATCAGATTCCTAACTGATGGAGAAAGGTCTGATGGCAAGAAAAGCTGCTTCTAGGAGGTTGTCAAGTGTTTTCGCTCGACGATTGCATTCTTGGGTGGTTGGTTTGGCCCTTGTTCCTGTAACTCGAATCCTAGCCCGGTATATCCCATTTTAATTTTACACCATCGTGAACCTTACGCCTTTTTTACTCTCTGATCGAGGTTTTCGGCATTGAAAAATCTTCGTAAACTAAATCACACGTGTAAATGTTGATAGTTAAGAGATATACAGTCAAGAAAATCGAGGGCAACGGTGATACATATGCCGATTAGACACCAAAAAAAAACACTCAACAAATGGCTACAATTTAAGGAATGTGTCCAGTGACGGCATCAGATTCCTAATTGATGGAGAAAGGTCTGGTGGCAAGAAAAGCTGCTTTTAGGAGGTTGTCAAGTGTTTTCGGTCGACGATTCCATTCTTAGGTGGTTGGTTTGGCCCTTATTCCTGTAACTCGAATCCAAGCCCGGTATATCCCATTTTAATTTTACACCATTGTGAACCTTACGCCTTTTTTACTCTCTGATCGAGGTTCTCGGCATTGAAAAATCTTCGTAAACTAAATCACACGTGTATATGTTGATATTTAAGAGATATACAGTCAAGAAAATCAAGGGCAATGGTGATATATATGCGGATTAGACACAAAAAAAAAACACTCAACAAATGGCTACAATTTAAGGAATGTGTTTAGAGACGGCATTAGATTCCAAATTGATGGAGAAAGGTCTGGTGGCAAGAAAAGCTGCTACTAGGATGTTGTCAAATGTTTTCGCTCGACGATTCCATTCTTGGGTGGCTGGTTTGACCCTTGTTCCTGTATCTCGAATCCTAGCCCGGTATATCCCATTTTAATTTTACACCATTGTGTACCTTACACCTTTTTTACTCTCTGATCGAGGTTCTCGGCATTGAAAAATCTTCATAAACTAAATCACACGTGTATAAGTTGATAGTTAGGAGATATACAGTTAAGAAAATCAAGGGCAATGGTGATACATATGCAGATTAGACACAAAAAAAACACTCAACAAATGGCTACAATTTAAGGAATGTGTTTAGTGACGGCATCAGATTCCTAATTTATGGAGAAATGTCTGGTGGCAAGAAAAGCTGCTTCTAGGAGGTTGTCAAGTGTTTTCGCTCGACGATTCCATTCTTGGGTGGTTGGTTGGACCCTTGTTCCTGTAACTCGAATCCTAGCCCGGCATATCCCATTTTAATCTTACACCATTGTGAACCTTACGCCTTTTTACTCTCTGATCGAGGTTCTCGGCATTGAAAAATCTCCGTAAACTAAATCACACGTGTATAAGTTGACATTTAAGATATATACAGTCAAGAAAATCAAGGGCAATGGTGATATATATGTGGATTAGACACCAAAAAAAAACAGTCAACAAATGGCTACAATTTAAGGAATGTGTTTAGTGACGGCATCAGATTCCTAAATGATGGAGAAAGGTTTGGTGGCAAGAAAAGCTGCTTCTAGGAGGTTGTCAAGTGTTTTCGCTCGACGATTCCATTCTTCGGTAGTTGGTTTGGCCCTTGTTCCTGTAACTCGAATCCTAGCCCGGTATCCCATTTTAATTTTACACCATTGTGAACCTTACGCCTTTTTTACTCTCTGATCGAGGTTCTCGGCATTGAAAAACCTTCGTAAACTAAATCACACGTGTATATGTTGATATTTAAGAGATATAAGTGTCAAGAAAATCAAGGGCAATGGTCATACATATGTGGATTAGACACAAAAAAAAAAGACTCAACAAATGGCTATAATTTAAGGAATGTGTTTAGTGACGGCATCAGATTCCTAATTAATGGAGAAAGGTCTGGTGGCAAGAAAAGCTGCTTCTAGGAGGTTGTCAAGCGTTTTCGGTCGACGATTCCATTCTTGGGTGGTTGGTTTGGCCCTTGTTCCTGTAACTCGAATCCTAGCCCGGTATATCCCATTTTAATTTTACACCATTGTGAACCTTACGCCTTTTTTACTCTCTGATCGAGGTTCTCGGCATTGAAAAATCTTCATAAACTAAATCACACGTGTAAATGTTGATAGTTAAGAGATATACAGTCAAGAAAATCAAGGGCAATGGTGATACATATGCGGATTAGACACCAAAAAAAAAACACTCAACAAATGGCTACAATTTAAGGAATGTGTTTAGTGACGGCATCAGATTCCTAATTGATGGAGAAAGGTTTGGTGGCAAGAAAAGCTGCTTCTAGGAGGTTGTCAAGTGTTTTCGCTCGACGATTCCATTCTTGGGTGGTTGGTTTGGCCCTTGTTCCTGTAACTAGAATCCTAGCCCGGTATATCCCATTTTAATTTTACACCATTGTGAACCTTACGCCTTTTTTACTCTCTGATCGAGGTTCTCGGCATTGAAAAACCTTCGTAAACTAAATCACACGTGTATATGTTGATATTTAAGAGATATAAGAGTCAAGAAAATCAAGGGCAATGGTCATACATATGTGGATTAGACACAAAAAAAAAAAAAAAAAAAACCCTCAACAAAAGGCTACAATTTAAGGAATGTGTTTAGTGACGGCATGAGATTCCTAACTGATGGAGAAAGGTCTGATGGCAAGAAAAACTGCTTCTAGAAGATTGTCAAGTGTTTTCGCTCGACGATTCCATACTTGGGTGGTTGGTTTGGCCCTTGTTCCTGTAACTCGAATCCTAGCCCAATATATCCCATATTAATTTTACACCATTGTGAACCTTACGCCTTTTTTACTCTCTGATCAGGGTTCTCGGCATTGAAAAATCATCGTAAACTAAATCACACGTGTATATGTTCATATTTAAGAGATATACAGTCAAGAAAATCAAGGGCAATGGTGATATATATGCGGATTAGACACAAAAAAAACACTCAAAAAATGGCCACAATTTAAGGAATGTGTTTAGTGACGACATCAGATTCCTAATTGATGGAGAAAGGTCTGGTGGCAAGAAACGCTGCTACTAGGTGGTTGTCAAGTGTTTTCGCTCGACGATTCCATTCTTGGGTGGTTGGTTTGGCCCTTATTCCTGTAACTCGAATCCTACCCCGGTATATCTCATTTTAATTTTACACCATTTTGAGCCTTATGCCTTTTTTACTCTCTGATCGAGGTTCTCGGCATTGAAAAATCTTCATAAACTAAATCACACGTGTATATGTTGATAGTTAAGAGATATACAGTCAAGAAAATCATGGGCAATGGTGATACATATGCGGATTAGACAAAAAAAAAACACTCAACAAATGGCTACAATTTTAGGAATGTGTTTAGTGACGGCATCAGATTCCTAATTGATGGGGAAAGGTCTGGTGGCAAGAAAAGCTGCTTCTAGGAGGTTGTCAAGCGTTTTCGGTCGAGGATTCCACTCTTGTGTGGTTGGTTTGGCCCTTGTTAATGTAACTCGAATCCTAGCCCGGTATATCCCATTTTAATCTTACACCATTGTGAACCATACGCCTTTTTTACTCTCTGATCGAGGTTCTCGGCATTGAAAAATATTCATAAACTAAATCACACGTGTATATGTTGATAGTTAGGAGATATACAGTCAAGGAAATCAAGGGCAATGGTGATACATATGCGGATTAGACACAAAAAAAACACTCAACAAATGGCTACAATTTAAGGAATGTCTTTAGTGACGGCATCAGATGCCTAATTGATGGAGAAAGGTCTGGTTGCAAGAAACGCTGCTTCTATGAGGTTGTCAAGTGTTTTCGCTCGACGATTCCATTCTTGGGTGGTTGGTTTGGCCCTTGTTCCTGTAACTCGAATCCTAGCCCGGTATATCCCATTTTAATTTTACACCATTGTGAACCTTACGCCTTTTTTACTCTCTGATCGAGGTTCTCGGCATTGAAAAATCTTCATAAACTAAATCACACGTGTATATGTTGATAGTTAAGAGATATACAGTGAAGAAAATCATGGGCAATGGTGATACATATGCGGATTAGACACAAAAAAAAACATTCAACAAATAGCTACAATTTAAGGAATGTGTTTAGTGACGGCATCAGATTCCTAATTGATGGGGAAAGGTCTGGTGGCAAGAAAAGCTTCTTCTAGGAGGTTGTCAAGTGTTTTCGCTCGACGATTCCATTCTTGGGTGGTTGGTTTGGCCCTTGTGACTGTAACTCGAATCCTAGCCCGGTATATCCCATTTTAATCTTACACCATTGTGAACCTTACGCCTTTTTACTCTCTGATCGAGGTTCTCGGCATTGAAAAATCTTCGTAAACTAAATCACACGTGTATATGTTGACATTTAAGAGATATACAGTTAAGAAAATCAAGGGCTATAGTGATATATATGTGGATTAGACACCAAAAAAAAACACTCAACAAATGGCTACAATTTAAGGAATGTGTTTAGTGACGGCATCTGATTCCTAATTGATGGAGAAAGGTTTGGTGGCAAGAAAAGCTGCTTCTAGGAGGTTGTCAAGTGTTTTCGCTCGACGATTCCATTCTTGGGTGGTTGGTTTGGCCTTTGTTCCTGTAACTCGAATCCTAGCCCGGTATATCCCATTTTAATTTTACACCATTGTGAACCTTACGCCTTTTTAACTCTCTGATCGAGGTTCTCGGCATTGAAAAACCTTCGTAAACTAAATCACACGTGTTTATGTTGATATAAGAGTCAAGAAAATCAAGGGCAATGGTCATATATATGTGGATTAGACACAAAAAAAAACCCCTCAACAAATGGCTACAATTTAAGGAATGTGTTTAGTGACGACATCAGATTCCTAATTGATGGAGAAAGGTCTGGTGGCAAGAAACGCTGCTACTAGGAGGTTGTCATGTGTTTTCGCTCGACGATTCCATTCTTGGGTGGTTGGTTTGGCCCTTGTTCCTGTAACTCGAATCCTAGCCCGGTATATCTCATTTTAATTTTACACCATTTTGAACCTTACGCCTTTTTTACTCTCTGATCGAGGTTCTCGACATTGAAAAATCTTTATAAACTAAATCACACGTGTATATGTTGATAGTTAAGAGATATACAGTCAAGAAAATCATGGGCAATGGTGATACATATGCGGATTAGACACCAAAAAAAACATTCAACAAATGGCTACAATTTAAGGAATGTGTTTAGTGACGGCATCAGATTCCTAATTGATGGGGAAAGGTCTGGTGGCAAGAAAAGCTGCTTCTAGGAGGTTGTCAAGCGTTTTCGGTCGAGGATTCCACTCTTCGGTGGTTGGTTTGGCCCTTGTTCCTGTAACTCGAATCCTAGCCCGGTATATCCCATTTTAATTTTGCACCATTGTGAACCATACGCCTTTTTTACACTCTGATCGAGGTTCTTGGCATTGAAAAATCTTCATAAACTAAATCACAAGTGTATATGTTGATAGTTAGGAGATATACAGTCAAGAAAATCAAGGGCAATGGTGATACATATGCGGATTAGACACAAACAAAACACTCAACAAATGGCTACAATTTAAGGAATGTGTTTAGTGACGGCATCAGATGCCTAATTGATGGAGAAAGGTCTGGTGGCAAGAAAAGATGCTTCTAGGAGGTTGTCAAGTGTTTTCGCTCGACGATTCCATTCTTGGGTGGTTGGTTTGGCCCTTGTTCCTGTAACTCGAATCCTAGCCCGGTATATCCCATTTTAATTTTACACCATTGTGAACCTTACGCCTTTTTTACTCTCTGATCGAGGTTCTCGGCATTGAAAAATCTTCATAAACTAAATCACACGTGTATATGTTGATAGTTAAGAGATATACAGTCAAGAAAATCATGGGCAATGGTGCTACATATGCGGATTAGACACAAAAAAAAACATTCAACAAATGGCTACAATTTAAGGAATGTGTTTAGTGACGGCATCAGATTCCTAATTGATGGAGAAAGGTCTGGTGGCAAGAAAAGCTGCTTCAAGGAGGTTGTGAAGCGTTTTCGGTCGACGATTCCATTCTTGGGTGGTTGGTTTGGCCCTTGTTCATGTAACTCGAATCCTAGCCCGATATATCCCATTTTAATTTTACACCATTGTGAACCTTACGCCTTTTTTACTCTCTGATCGAGGTTCTCGGCATTGAAAAATCTTCATAAACTAAATCACACGTGTATATGTTGATAGTTAAGATATATACAGTCAAAAAAATCAAGGGGCAATGGTGATACATATGCGGATTAGACATAAAAAAAAAACACTCAACAAATGGCTACAATTTAAGGAATGTGTTTAGTGACGGCATCAGATTCCTAATTGATGGAGAAAGGTCTGGTGGCAAGAAAAGCTGCTTCTAGGAGGTTGTCAAGTGTTTTCGCTCCACGATTCCATTCTTGGGTGGTTGGTTTGGCCCTTGTGCCTGTAACTCAAATCCTAGCCCGGTATATCCCATTTTAATCTTACACCATTGTGAACCTTACGCCTTTTTTACTCTATGATCGAGGTTCTCGGCATTGAAAAATCTTCGTAAACTAAATCACACGTGTATATGTTGATATTTAAGAGATATACAGTCAAGAAAATCAAGGGCAATGGTGATATATATGAGGATTAGACACAAAAAAAAAACATTCCACAAATGGCTACAATTTAAGGAATGTGTTTAGTGACGGCATCACATTCCTAATGGATGGAGAAAGGTCTGGTGGCAAGAAAAGCTTCTTCTAGGAGGTTGTCAAGTGTTTTCGCTCGACGATTCCATTCTTGGGTGGTTGGTTTGGCCCTTGTGACTGTAACTCGAATCCTAGCCCGGTATATCCCATTTTAATCTTACACCATTGTGAACCTTACGCCTTTTTACTCTCTGATCGAGGTTCTCGGCATTGAAAAATCTTCGTAAACTAAATCACACCTGAGGATTAGACACAAAAAAAACACTCAAAAAATCGCTACAATTTAAGGAATGTGTTTAGAAACGTCATTAGATTCCTAATTGATGGAGAAAGGTCTGGTGGCAAGAAAAGCTGCTACTAGGATGTTGTAAAATGTTTTCGCTCGACGATTCCATTCTTGGGTGGTTGGTTTGACCCTTGTTCCTATAACTCGAATCCTAGCCCGGTATATCCCATTTTAATTTTACACCATTGTGAACCTTATACCTTTTTTACTCTCTGATCGAGGTTCTCGGCATTGAAAAATCTTCATAAACTAAATCACACGTGTATATGTTGATAGTTAGGAGATATACAGTCAAGAAAATCAAGGGCAATGGTGATACATATGCGGATTAGACACAAAAAAACACTCAACAAATGGCTACAATTTAAGGAATGTGTTTAGTGACGGCATCAGATGCCTAATTGATGGAGAAAGGTCTGGTGGCAAGAAAATATGCTTCTAGGAGGTTGTCAAGTGTTTTCGCTCGACGATTCCATTCTTGGGTGGTTGGTTTGGCCCTTGTTCCTGTAACTCGAATCCTAGCCCGGTATATCCCATTTTAATTTTACACCATTGTGAACCTTACACCTATTTTACTCTCTGATCGAGGTTCTCGGCATTGAAAAATCCTCATAAACTAAATCACACGTGTATATGTTGATAGTTAGGAGATATACAGTCAAGAAAATCAAGGGCAATGGTGATACATATGCGGATTATTCACAAAAAAAACACTCAACAAATGGCTACAATTTAAGGAATGTATTTAGTGACGGCATCAGATGCCTAATTGATGGAGAAAGGTCTAGTGGCAAGAAAAGATGCTTCTAGGAGGTTGTCAAGTGTTTTCGCTCGACGATACCATTCTTGGGTGGTTGGTTTGGCCCTTGTTCCTGTAACTCGAATCCTAGCCCGGTATATCCCATTTTAATTTTACACCATTGTGAACCTTACGCCTTTTTTACTCTCTGATCGAGGTTCTCGGCATTGAAAAATCTTCATAAACTAAATCACACGTGTATATGTTGATAGTTAAGAGATATACAGTCAAGAAAATCATGGGCAATGGTGATACATATGAGGATTAGACACAAAAAAAACACTCAAAAAATCGCTACAATTTAAGGAATGTGTTTAGAAACGGCATTAGATTCCTAATTGATGGAGAAAGGTCTGGTGGCAAGAAAAGCTGCTACTAGGATGTTGTAAAATGTTTTCGCTCGACGATGACATTCTTGGGTGGTTGGTTTGACCCTTGTTCCTATAACTCGAATCCTAGCCCGGTATATCCCATTTTAATTTTACACAATTGTGAACCTTATACCTTTTTTACTCTCTGATCGAGGTTCTCGGCATTGAAAAATCTTCATAAACTAAATCACACGTGTATATGTTGATAGTTAGGAGATATACAGTCAAGAAAATCAAGGGCAATGGTGATACATATGCGGATTAGACACAAAAAAAACACTCAACAAATGGCTACAATTTAAGGAATGTGTTTAGTGACGGCATCAGATGCCTAATTGATGGAGAAAGGTCTGGTGGCAAGAAAATATGCTTCTAGGAGGTTGTCAAGTGTTTTCGCTCGACGATTCCATTCTTGGGTGGTTGGTTTGGCCCTTGTTCCTGTAACTCGAATCCTAGCCCGGTATATCCCATTTTAATTTTACACCATTGTGAACCTTACACCTTTTTTACTCTCTGATCGAGGTTCTCGGCATTGAAAAATCTTCATATATTAAATCGCACGTGTATATGTTGATAGTTAAGATATATACAGTCAAGAAAATCATGGGCAATGGTGATACATATGCGGATTAGACACCAAAAAAAACATGCAACAAATGGCTACAATTTAAGGAATGTGTTTAGTGACGGCATCAGATTCCTAATTGATGGAGAAAGGTCTGGTGGCAAGAAAAGCTGCTTCTAGAAGGTTGTCAAGTGTTTTCGGTCGACGATTCCATTCTTGTGTGGTTGGTTTGGCCCTTTTTCCTGTAACTCGAATCCTAGCCCGGTATATCCCATTTTAATTTTACAGCATTGTGAACCTTACGCCTTTTTTACTCTCTGATCGATGTTCTCGGCATTGAACAATCTTCATAAACTAAATCACACGGGTATATGTTGATAGTTAAGAGATATACAGTCAAGAAAATCAAGGGCAATGGTGATACATATGCGGATTAGACACCAAAAAAAAAACACTCAACAAATGGCTACAATTTAAGGAATGTGTTTAGTGAAGGCATCAGATTCCTAATTAATGGAGAAAGGTCTGGTGGCAAGAAAAGCTGCTTCTAGGAGGTTCTCAAGTGTTTTCGCTCGACGATTCCATTCTTGGGTGGTTGGTTTGGCCCTTGTGCCTGTAACTCGAATCCTAGCCCGGTATATCCCATTTTAATCTTACACCATTGTGAACCTTACGCCTTTTTTACTCTCTGATCAAAGTTCTCGGCATTGAAAAATCTTCGTAAACTAAATCACACGTGTATATGTTGACATTTAAGAGATATACAGTCAAGAAAATCAAGGGCCATGGTGATATATATGCGGATTAGACACAAAAAAAAACACTCAGCAAATGGCTACAATTTAAGGAATGTGTTTAGTGACGACATCAGATTCCTAATTTATGGAGAAAGGTCTGGTGGCAAGAAACGCTGCTACTAGGAGGTTGTCAAGTGTTTTCGCTCGACGATTCCATTCTTGGGTGGTTGGTTTGGCCCTTGTTCCTGTAACTCGAATCCTAGCCCGGTATATCCCATTTTAATTTTACACCATTGTGAACCTTACACCTTTTTTACTCTCTAATCGAGGTTCTCGGCATTGAAAAATCTTCATAAACTAAATCACACGTGTATATGTTGATAGTTAAGAGATATACAGTCAAGAAAATCAAGGGCAATGGTGATACATATGCGGATTAGACACCAAAAAAAACACTCAACAAATGGCTACAATTTAAGGAATGTGTTTAGTGACGGCATCAGATTCCTAATTGATGGAGAAAGGTCTGGTGGCAAGAAAAGCTGCTTCTAGGAGGTTGTCAAGTGTTTTCGCTCGACGATTCCATTCTTGGGTGGTTGGTTTGGCCCTTGTTCCTGTAACTCGAATCCTAGCCCGGTATATCCCATTTTAATTTTACACCATTGTGAGCCTTACGCCTTTTTTACTCTCTGATCGAGGTTCTCGGCATTGAAAAATCTTCATAAACTAAATCACACGTGTATATGTTGATAGTTAAGAGATATACAATCAAGAAAATCAAGGGCAATGGTGATACATATGCGGATTAGACACAAAAAAAAACACTTAACAAATGGCTACAATTTAAGGAAGGTGTTTAGTGACGCCATCAGATTCCTAATTGATAGAGAAAGGTCTGGTGGCAAGAAAAGCTGCTTCTAGGAGGTTGTCAAGTGTTTTCGGTCGACGATTCCATTCTTGGGTGGTTGGTTTGGCCCTTGTTCCTGTAACTCGAATCCTAGCCCGGTATATCCCATTTTAATTTTACACCATTGTGAACCTTACGCCTTTTTTACTCTCTGATCGAGGTTCTCGGCATTGAAAAATCTTCATATATTAAATCGCACGTGTATATGTTGATAGTTAAGAGATATACAGTCAAGAAAATCATGGGCAATGGTGATACATATGCGGATTAGACACCAAAAAAAACATGCAACAAATGGCTACAATTTAAGGAATGTGTTTAGTGACGGCATCAGATTCCTAATTGATGGAGAAAGGTCTGGTGGCAAGAGAAGCTGCTTCTAGGAGGTTGTCAAGTGTTTTCGGTCGACGATTCCATTCTTGTGTGGTTGGTTTGGCCCTTGTTCCTGTAACTCGAATCCTAGCCCGGTATATCCCATTTTAATTTTACACCATTGTGAACCTTACGCCTTTTTTACTCTCTGATCGATGTTCTCGGCATTGAACAATCTTCATAAACTAAATCACACGGGTATATGTTGATAGTTAAGAGATATACAGTCAAGAAAATCAAGGGCAATGGTGATACATATGCGGATTAGACACCAAAAAAAAAAACACTCAACAAATGGCTACAATTTAAGGAATGTGTTTAGTGACGGCATCAGATTCCTAATTAATGGAGAAAGGTCTGGTGGCAAGAAAAGCTGCTTCTAGGAGGTTGTCAAGTGTTTTCGCTCGACGATTCCATTCTTGGGTGGTTGGTTTGGCCCTTGTGCCTGTAACTCGAATCCTAGCCCGGTATATCCCATTTTAATCTTACACCATTGTGAAACTTACGCCTTTTTTACTCTCTGATCGAAGTTCTCGGCATTGAAAAATCTTCGTAAACTAAATCACACGTGTATATGTTGACATTTAAGAGATATACAGTCAAGAAAATCAAGGGCCATGGTGATATATATGCGGATTAGACACAAAAAAAAAACACTCAGCAAATGGCAACAATTTAAGGAATGTGTTTAGTGAAGACATCAGATTCCTAATTGATGGAGAAAGGTCTGGTGGCAAGAAACGCTGCTATTAGGAGGTTGTCAAGTGTTTTCGCTCGACGATTCCATTCTTGGGTGGTTGGTTTGGCCCTTGTTCCTGTAACTCGAATCCTAGCCCGGTATATCCCATTTTAATTTTACACCATTGTGAACCTTACACCTTTTTTACTCTCTAATCGAGGTTCTCGGCATTGAAAAATCTTCATAAACTAAATCACACGTGTATATGTTGATAGTTAAGAGATATACATTCAAGAAAATCAAGGGCAATGGTGATACATATGCGGATTAGACACCAAAAAAAACACTCAACAAATGGCTACAATTTAAGGAATGTGTTTAGTGACGGCATCAGATTCCTAATTGATGGAGAAAGGTCTGGTGGCAAGAAAAGCTGCTTCTAGGAGGTTGTCAAGTGTTTTCGCTCGACGATTCCATTCTTGGGTGGTTGGTTTGGCCCTTGTTCCTGTCACTCGAATCCTAGCCCGGTATATCCCATTTTAATTTTACACCATTGTGAGCCTTACGCCTTTTTTACTCTCTGATCGAGGTTCTCGGCATTGAAAAATCTTCATAAACTAAATCACACGTGTATATGTTGATAGTTAAGAGATATACAATCAAGAAAATCAAGGGCAATGGTGATACATATGCGGATTAGACACAAAAAAAAAACACTTAACAAATGGCTACAATTTAAGGAAGGTGTTTAGTGACGCCATCAGATTCCTAATTGATGGAGAAAGGTCTGGTGGCAAGAAAAGCTTCTTCTAGGAGGTTGTCAAGTGTTTTCGGTCGACGATTCCATTCTTGGGTGGTTGGTTTGGCCCTTGTTCCTGTAACTCGAATCCTAGCCCGGTATATCCCATTTTAATTTTACACCATTGTGAACCTTATGCCTTTTTTACTCTCTGATCGAGGTTGTCGACATTGAAAAATCTTCATAAACTAAATCACACTTGTATATGTTGATAGTTAAGAGATATACAGTCAAGAAAATCAAGGGCAATGGTGATACATATGCGGATTAGACACCAAAAAAAACACTCAACAAATGGCTACAATTTAAGGAATGTATTTAGTGACGACATCAGATTCCTAATTGATGGAGAAAGGTCTGGTGGCAAGAAAATCTGCTTCTAGGAGGTTGTCAAGTGTTTTTGCTCGACGATTCCATTCTTGGGTGGTTGGTTTGGCCCTTGTTCCTGTAACTCGAATCCTAGCCCGGTATATCCCAATTTAATCTTACACCATTGTGAACCTTACGCCTTTTTTACTCTCTGATCGAGGTTCTCGGCATTAAAAAATCTTCGTAAACTAAATCAAACGTGTATATGTTGACATTTAAGAGGATATACAGTCAAGAAAATCAAGGGCCATGGTGATATATATGCGGATTAGACACCAAAAAAAAAACACTCAACAAATGGCTACAATTTAAGGAATGTGTTTAGAGACGGCATCAGATTCCTAATTGATGGAGAAAGGTCTGGTCGTAAGAAAAGCTTCTTCTAGGAGGTTGGCAGGTGTTTTCGCTCGATGATTCCATTCTTGGGTGGTTGGTTTGGCCCTTGGTCCTGAAACTCGAATCCTAGCCCGGTATATCCCATTTTAATTTTACACCATTATGAACCTTACGCCTTTTTTACTCTCTGATCGAGGTTCTCGGTATTGAAAAATCTTCATAAACTAAATCACACGTGTATATGTTGATAGTTAAGAGATATACAGTCCAGAAAATCAAGGGGAATGGTGATACATATGCGGATTAGACACAAAAATAAAACACTCAACAAATGGTTACAATTTAAGGAATGTGTTTAGTGAAGGCATCAGATTCCTAAATGATGGAGAAATGTCTGGTGGCAAGAAAAGCTGCTTCTAGGAGGTTGTCAAGTGTTTTCGCTCGACGATTTCATTCTTGGGTGGTTGGTTTGGCCCTTGTTCCTGTAACTCGAATCCTAGCCCGGTATATCTCATTTTAATTTTACACCATTGTGAACCTTACGCCTTTTTTACTCTATGATAGAGGTTCTCGGCATTGAAAAATCTTCGTAAACTAAATCACACGTGTATATGTTGCCATTTAAGAGATATACAGTCAAAAAAATCAAGGGCAATGGTGATATATATGCGGATTAGACAACAAAAAAAAACACTAAACAAATGCCTACAATTTAATGAATGTGTATAGTGACGGCATCAGATTCCTAATTGATGGAGAAAGGTCTGGTGGTAAGAAAAGCTGCTTCTAGGAGGTTATCAAGTGTTTACGCTCGACGATTCAATTCTTGGGTGGTTGGTTTGGCCCTTGTTCCTTTAACTCGAATCCTAGCCCGGTATATCCCATTTTAATTTTACACCATTGTGAACCTTACGCCTTTTTTACTCTCTGATAGAGGTTCTCGGCATTGAAAAATCTTCGTAAACTAAATCACACGTGTATATGTTGACATTTAAGGGATATACAATCAAGAAAATCAAGGCCAATGGTGATATATATGCAGATTAGACACAAAAAAAACACTCAACAAATGGCTACAATTTAAGGAATGTGTTTAGTGACGGCATCAGATTCCTAATTGATGGAGAAACGTCTGGTGGCAAGAAAAGCTGCTTCTAGGAGGTTGTCAAGTGTTTTCGCTCGACGATTCCATTCTTGGATGGTTGGTTTGGCCCTTGTTCCTGTAACTCGAATCCTAGCCCGGTATATCCCATTTTAATCTTAGACCATTGTGAACCTTACGCCTTTTTTACTCTCTGATCAAGGTTCTCGGCATTGAAAAATCTTCGTAAACTATATCACACGTGTATATGTTGACATTTAAGAGATATACAGTCAAGAAAATCAAGGGCAATGGTTATATATATGCAGATTAGACACCAAAAAAAAAACACTAAACAAATGGCTACAATTTAAGGAATGTGTTTATTAACGGCATCGGATTCCTAATTGATGGAGAAAGGTCTGGTGGCAAGAAATCTCCTTCTAGGAGGTTGACAAGTGTTTTCGCTAGACGATTCCATTCTTGGGTGGTTGGTTTGGCCCTTGTTCCTGTAACTCGAATCCTAGCCCTATATATCCCATTTTAATCTTACACCATTGTGAACCTTACGCCCTTTTTACTCTCTGATCGAGGTTCTTGACATTGAAAAATCTTCGTAAACTAAATCACACGTGTATATGTTGAAATTTAAGAGATATACAGTCAAGAAAATCAAGGGCAATGGTGATAGATATGCGGATTAGACACCAAAAAAAACACTCAACAAATGGCTACAATTTAAAGAATGTGTTTAGTGACGGCATCAGATTCCTAATTGATGGAGAAAGGTCTGGTCGCAAGAGAAGCTGCTTCTAGGAGGTTGTCAAGTGTTTTCGCTCGACGATTCCATTCTTGGGTGGTTGGTTTGGCCCTTGTTCCTGTAACTCGAATCCTAGCCCGCTATATCCCATTTTAATTTTAAACCATTGCGAACCTTACACCTTTTGTACTCTATGATAGAGGTTCTCGGCATTGAAAAATCTTCGTAAACTAAATCACACGTGTATATGTTGACATTTAAGAGATATATACAGTCAAAAAAATCAAGGGCAATGGTGATATATATGCGGATTAGATACAAAACAAAACACTCAACAAATGGCTACAATTTAAGGAATGTGTATAGTGACGGCATCAGATTCCTAATTGATGGAGAAAGGTCTGGTGGTAAGAAAAGCTGCTTCTTGGAGGTTGTGAAGTGTTTTCGCTCGACGATTCCATTCTTGGGTGGTTGGTTTGGCCCTTGTTCCTTTAACTCGAATTCTAGCCCGGTATATCCCATTTTAATTTTACACCATTGTGAACCTTACGCCTTTTTTACTCTCTGATAGAGGTTCTCGGCATTGAAAAATCTTCGTAAACTAAATCACACGTGTATATGATGACATTTAAGGGATATACAATCAAGAAAATCAAGGGCAATGGTGATATATATGCGGATTAGACACCAAAAAAAAAACACTCAACAAATGGCTACAATTTAAGGAATGTGTTTAGTGACGGCATCAGATTCCTAATTGTTGGAGAAAGGTCTGGTGGCAAGAAAAGATGCTTCTAGGAGGTTGTCAAGTGTTTTCGCTCGACGATTCCATTCTTGGGTGGTTGGTTTGGCCCTTGTTCCTGTAACTCGAATCCTAGCCCGGTATATCCCATTTTAATCTTAGACCATTGTGAACCTTACGCCTTTTTTACTCTCTGATCAAGGTTCTCGGCATTGAAAAATCTTCGTAAACTATATCACACGTGTATATGTTGACATTTAAGAGATATACAGTCAAGAAAATCAAGGGCAATGGTGATATATACGCGGATTAGACACCAAAAAAAATCACTCAACAGGTGGCTACAATTTAAGGAATGTGTTTTGTGACGGAAACAGATTCCTAATTGATGGAGAAAGGTCT
>JARYGA010010547.1:0-40933 GCA_030545235.1 Helianthus tuberosus
CAGGGTGTGATAACTTGGAGGCTTGGTGAAGACACTCGTATCTCACAATCGAAATGACTCATCAAAATAGGGGTGATTCCTACATTTGGTGATGACTCTCATTCAGCTATACTTGATATTTTGCACGAAATTTACCCTCAAGATAGGAGTGATATCCAAATCTTGAAGGAAATTTCCATTTCATATTCTAGTGGACCCTTATCATTTGATAAGTACCAACCACACTAGGGTACGATGTTAAAAAGTTCGAGGTGAAACTCACATCATGATAACTGGCCCCACTCTTCGATTTTCAATCTCGCCAAAGTTTTGATTCTCCCAATTGATTAAGGACGTGTAGTAACAGAATGGACATATATCGTTAGTGGAACCTCGATGAGAGTATTTGTCTATTAGGCCAAAACACGTATCCCCAACTCGAAAAGGAATTCGACTTACTTTGGAATAGTCTTATGTTATGTTCCGTGACAATCCAATTTTTACGTTAAGTCTCTTTTATGCTACCTTAATTTTAATGTGTTTTACCTTTGAACGTCATTTCATTTCAAGCTTCAAAGCGTGATACGCACTATCTTCGCAATCTAAATGTAAGACCCTTACCTTTCTATAAATATTTCATATAATATATAGTTCGTTTTTAAACGTCAATTTATATAAACATCGATGAAACCACATTTAATTAGAGTTCAACCCTTCAAACGATATTTACAAAAGTTTGAAACATCCCAAAGATGGTTATACTAATTACACATAAGTTTAGTGACCAAAAGAAACTATTAAGGTAGCGGAAGCTTTGTTGGTTTTTGTGTTCGATTCTGGCGTATGCTTGATCATCATCCGAAGGTTGATATGAGTTACCTAAAACGAAAACACTCAAACTTGTTAAATAAGAGCATTAAAACATGTTTATATAAGTCCCCAAGCTTCAAACAACGAACAACAAAGAAATTTCAAATTCTAGGAGTCATCGCGTATCGTAACCCAGATTTTCTCCTTCGTCGCGTGACGCGAAGAGTACTATTTTCCAGCGAGTTTTGGTTTGAAACCCGCATTTTCCAACAATCTTAACTTTTACGAAAACAGTCATAACTTGCTCGTTATTGATCCGATTTGAGTCACGTTTCATTCCTTTGTGATCGTAATTAGATCATCTACAATATGGAATAAAAATCCAACTTATGAATGAACAAATTTCTTAAATTTAAGCATTCGGCTTAGAAGAGTTTCAAGTTATTTTGACCCGTTAATAATTATGATCATTCAACTTGGCGTATTACTATCAATCTTCTATAAGAATGATACATATAAACATATCTATATTTACGGAGCATTATATGTAAAGTTTATGCACCGTTATAGAAGTGCATATCACTTATTTGACCCGTTTAACTATAGATAGTTAAACGAACATAACTAGAATTTTCATTATAAAGAATTGCGCATCTTTTAGTCATACTCATTCTTGAGTTTTGACTTGCATTCAACGTTTCCATTTCTCGGTCAACGCTTATGATGAATATTAATTCATTATCCGGGCATCATATCGAAATCTTTAATCGTGTAACATTTCCGGTTTACATCTAGATATCGATTTGCCCCGTTAGCTTTCTTAGCGACATCCATCGCTTTATATCACCAAAGTTTTATTACTTTGGTTATTTTGACCCGTTTGGTTTGTTAGCGAAATCCTTCGCTTTATACAACCAAACACGTATAGTTCGAGTCATTTTGACCCGTTTGAACATTATAGTGGAATCCACCACTTTTACCTTTGTACTTATCGATATTCTCTAGTTATTTCGTTCGGTTAATACATACGGAAATTCTCCGTTTTAGTAATAACCAAATTCCATAACGATTCAATTATCATTCAAGTAACCAAACATAAAATACTAGCGAAATTTTACGAAGCGTATAGCCTCGTACCTTTAAAGCTTTCCCTAACGATTATCCGTTCCGCCTTGATTACTTGACGATTCACCCAAATTGCCTATAGAATTTGATTATAACATATCGCGTAGAACTCATAATTCAATATTCGACATCCAATGCTTGTAGTTAATCAATTAAGTGATTCTTTCATATTTCTCACTTATTTCTAATTCATTTAAGCATTTTGTCGAACATCTTGTGGGCGAAATTAGTATACTAGAATTAACATGTTTATGAATAATATTTTTAACCATGTTAATTCATCATAGTTCAAATTAGTTGTTTCATATGCAAAAAGAACATCTAGAATTGTGTCCTAACAATCAAATAGCATCAATTCATCACTTTCATCCAAGTGTTCATCATCTTTCTCAAGAACCCATATACTAGATAAGTGATAACTCATCAATTCTCTAAATTATGATACAATTTTAATAATTTCTTATCTAAGGCTTGTCCCTAGACTTGTATTCACATCAATTATGCCATAACATCAACTTTCATACAAGAATTTCAATTATGGGAGTTCATAAGAAATCATAACATCACCAAATAAAAAAATTAAACATACCTTGTGATCTATTAACTATGATGATCACGAATTTAGCCTTGAATCGAGTTAATTCAGTTTTGTCCTTTGATTTTTTCTGAGAATTGAGTGAGTTTAGGGTTTTGTGATAGACCTCTGTTCTTGCCCTGTGTTTTGATCGACCAGAGGTTTGCACACACAAGTGTATGTTTTGACTTATCATGTTATAAGAAAATAACTTCCAAGAATTGTCACTTTTTGTCCCTCAAGATTTTAGGATATGTAAAGTAATTAAAATCTCTTAATTCCCATCTTTTTATAAGTAAAACTATAACTAGATTAATTATTCCTAGTTTTAATTTTACTATTTTATTATCAATATTAGTAATTATGCATGTATACACGTATATATAATTTAATATTTTAGGGGTGTTACAAGTCTACCCCCTTAAAGAGGATTTCGTCCTTGAAATGTAATACGTACCAAATAAGGAAGGGTATAAGCGTCTCGTCTCTTCTTCGGACTCCCAAGTTATGTCCGATCCTTTCCGATGTTCCCATTTGACTTTTACTTGATTGATTTCTTTATTCCTTAATCCTTTAACCTTTCGATCAAGGATTACAATAGGTTTTACGACATAGTTCAGTTTATTGTCAACTTCGATGTCGTCATAGCTTATATAAGCCGTTTCAATAGCTAAGCATTTTCGAAGATGTGAAACGTGAAAAGTGCTGTGTATACTGCTCAATTCATCTGGCAGTTGGACTCTATAAGCTACTTTACCCACATGTTCAACGATTTTGAATGGCCCAATAAACCTTGGGCTCAATTTCCCATCTTTCGGAATCAGATTGTAACACCTGTGCCACCACGGCCATCAAACAAATACCAAACCAATGAAATATTATATTTCATACTTGGGATTTGTAAAAATATGTGAATCATTTGCACATATCAATTCTTGTTCAATTTCAAACTCTAAATCACTTTCTGGAAGGTTATACGCGCACCGATGCGTAAATATAACCAGTTTAATGCAACAAACACTCCGGAATAGTGACATAGGCTTAACATACCTTAAATAACCTTTACATAACTTAGAAATAAGTTTTGAAGGCTTTGGTATGGCCAAAAATAAGCTAATTCGCTTACAGGGACTAAATATGACAAACTGCGAAAGTATGTCAATTTGAACTGTAACGAACATTCCGGAACATGACCATAAGTTAAACATACCACAAATATCCTTTACATTGCTTAGAAATAGGCTTTGAGGTGTTCGGTGTGCTAAAATAAACTTTTGGGGTCATTCAGGGACTAAAAGTGTCAAAAAGTGCACAAGTTTGCATTTTCGCGCATAATTTACGTTCTGAATACATCCGGACATCCAAAAATTTATGTAAGCACTAAAATATTTTATTTTAGTGTTCGCCATAAGAAAAATCCATTCGTCACGTCATTTGGATCGTTTTTCGCATTCGGGACCAGATTCGATGTATTAGCCGTTGTTTAATTCACAACCACACATTCTAAACTTGCTTAGTCAGCGGATAAGGATGGAATTTAAACACCTAAACACCATAACTTTGCAACACATGTATGGATGGAATTTAAACACCTAAACACCATAACTTTGCAACACTTGTACGGCTTGGATTAAGACACGTTTTCCATGAAACGATCTTAACGGTTCAACGAAAACTATAAATACCCCATACCCCCCATTGCTATTTCTTACAAGAATTCTGATTTTGAGAGCTCTAAGTTGAAACCATTGTTTCATACCTGAGTTCTTGGAATCGGGATTAGCATTCGGGGACCCTTCGTAAGTATTCTTTCGTTCTTTTCCTTATTTTACTGCTTTTCGAGTCAGAAAGTCAAACTTTGTTTGACTTTCAGCGTTGACCAGTAATGGTCAATGCGAAGTTCGTTTGAACTTCGCAACGTGAGTGTAATCACGTTGGTCATAGTCCCTTGGGACTATGCCCACTGATTACCACGTTGTCTAGGGTCGTAGGGTAGGCGATCTGATAAATCGCCTATACCTTCGAACTCGACCCATTTGGTCGATCATTAGGATCCGACCAAATACATTAGGTGACCATAGTAGGTAGGGAATAACCTTCCGAGGTTATACCCTATGGTCACATCGTTTGAGTAGTTGTATGATAGGTAGTTTATATGCCTTAGGTAAATTACCAGAATACCCTTTTCATGTATAATTGGTAATTAAGCATATGTAACCTAAACTTTTGTCACATAACTGATTATGTAACATGTTTAGGCATATAACACTTGTCATAGGACTAGTTAGACGGTCCGAACGCGTTTCACGCGAACGACGCGTTAAAGTGGCATAAGCTACTTAAACGGGTCGTAATGGGTCGTAGACACTTAGGTTAAGTTTCATTTAGTATGTAGGCTTTGTTAAACCATATCATATGAGTTCCTACACTCATTTGGTTTACAAACCCTAATGCTACCCAATCTTCCGATTTAGGTCCGGTTAATTAACATAGTTACCTATATTAGGTGCCGTTTGATTTCCGTGATCTCTAGCTTTGTTTGGTTGTTACTCAAGGACTACTGAGCAATCTCAAGTGAGTACATAGACCCCTCTTTTACTGTTTTCCAAACTGTTTTGGGGTGAAACACATGTGCCTACTTGTTACTTTCATGCTTTCCTGTTTTCACATCATATACCGGCTATGTTTGTTAGTACATTATAGTACATGATTTCATTGTTTTCATGCTAGGTGTGCCCATTGTGTGCATTACTTAGTACATTGTTTTACATTACATTTCATGCTAGGTGTGCCCATTGTGTGCATTACTTAGTACATTGTTTTTACATTGCATCTCTGTTGCATATGTTCCAGTAACATATGGACACATTGTTTTACAGCTCTACCTTGTATGTTTACTCTAGCATACTAGGTACATTATCTTCATAAAAACATGCTTACATTTTGGTATGACATTTGGGTTGTTTAAACTATACTATACATTCATTAACACCGATCATGCCGCTCGGTAGTAGGTAGTGGTACCATAGGACTTGACAAATCCCGTTCCGGACATCCCAGGGAAAGGGGATGAAAGGAATGACCGAATCCGAATACATATTCTCTTGATAACTCACTTTTACATAGTTATCCGTCTGTCTCAAGGCTTGGATGTATGAATTTTCACAATACCGCATAAATGTTCATATTCAGTATAGCATGCATATATCTTACAAAACATAACTTTGATTTAAACCAAGTTTTACTTCAATACTTTGTTTTGTACATTTTTACTTATGGTTTAAGTAGTCTAAATTTTACTTACCATACATATCATTTTGGTTACATATTACATGATTTACATTGATCATGCATTTATACATTACATGATTTACATTTGACACATAAACACTTTTGACATTGGTTCTACATTACATGATTTACATTAAACATAGACATCTTACATTGTTTGGTTTGGTTTGATTATGTGATTAAGTAACGATGCGTGTGTAATATGATACAAGCATGGTGGATACGCCGCTGGTACTTCCTATATATAAATGTTTGTATGGTATTACATATTGTAGCGTTATTTGAATCATTTCAGTTTGATACATATAACATTTTATACAAATAACATATTTTTCACAAGACATTGTTTTACAAAACAACTTATCTTTTACAAACTCATTTAACTTGGTTATTCATTTGACCATACATTATTCACTTATTTATACATATCATCTGAACTCATTGTTTTTCAAATGATTTACAAAACAAAGCAAATAACAAGGTTCATGACTAAACATTTTCTCAAACATAAGTCATGACACCTATTTTCACAAAACCTATGTATCTCACCGGCATTTTTATGCTGACGTACTATATTTTCACATGTGTTTTTCAGGAGCTGTTGCATAAGATGATCAAGATACACATAGGCAGACTTGGGCTTTAGTGACAATAAAAGATGCAAGACTAGTTAATTATGTTGTATTTCTTTGTTTGTTAAAACATTGTAACACTTTTAATCAATAAAACGAAACTTTAATTTCCATGGTTGTGAAACATTAATTCTGTTGCAACACGCCCCGATGTTTCCGCCGCGATTTGTTGTTTTACGCGGTCGGGGTGTGACAGAAAAGATGGTATCAGAGCCAATGGTTATAGGGAATTAGGTTATTAGTAATGCTTTGACCTAGTCTATAACTTTCTTAGGACCCTAACGCGAGTTTACTTGCGTTTAGTCATAAAACAATACCGTCACCTATCCTTAGGAGACGACCACAACAAGAACATAAATTTCAGAACCGCTTTGAAAACTAATCATCTGTTCTAGGATGATTGATTACTAGGTTTTGAACCCTCTATTGTAAGGTTTTGAACTCTCTGTTATATGGTTTTGAACCCCTTTGAATTTTCAAAATCTCGTCAAGGTTTTGGGTTTTAAATAATGTGAACACGTGCAAACTGGAAGGGTGAATGCCTGTATTCTGGGTTTTCTGTCTAGGCAAGCACTTCGTATACATCTCATCAGACGCGAGACCAGTTGTGCTTACCTGGGAATTCTTGGGATGAGTGTTCACTTATAGGCGAGCATGTCTTCAGTGATACATTAATAAGACCTGTTTACCTTGATTAGTCACCGTCTCATTTGTTTGCCTTAGGTAACAAACAAATGATCGCAATCTTCATGCGTTATCATTCTGTTTTGATTGTCCAATAATCTTTCACCTGTTTCTCCATATGCCTTTCTTTTTCTTCAAGAATGTCTCTTCATCACGATGACGCCCAGATATCTGAGCAAGCAGCCAAAATTCGCTCAGCGAATAGGCGAAGTAGTCCTGAAGACTGTTGAATTAGCTACTGCCATGTATCATCTCCAGGATGAAGCCACTCAAGAGTCACCAAGACAGGCAGGACCTAGCCAGGTGACAACACCATCAGCCAATAAACCAATCGAGGAATCAAAGACCATGGATGAACGATCCCCTAAGAAGTCAAAGAAACGAAAGGCTTCTTAGAAGTTCGCTGTGGTCACTCACAATGGTAAAGCAGTCCCCAACCAACCAACTCAACCCCCTGCTAGGTGTGTATGGTTTTTCCTATGATACCTACATCAAGGAACTATGTACCTTACAAACTACTCTTGTGATTTCTCTCTTTCAAATGATTGCTCATGATTCCCTCGAAAATTTTAAGTACTCGTTTCACTCTAAGAAACAAAGTACAGAAAATTAAGAGATATTATGAGTAATCGTGCTTTTCGCACATCTGTGCCTTTGAAATCCTTGGTTAAATAACTAAGGGTATTTTCAAATCTCATACCCATTACGTTTTGATTTTTCAACATACACAGTACAAGTATTTCAAAACAATCTTCATGATCTCAAAATATTTCATATAGTTTGAAAACAATTTTTCTAAATGCATTGTCTATGTTATTTCAAAAACATTGGCCATGTTATCAAAACCAACCTTTCAAATTTCAAAATATTTCATATAGTCTGAAGACAATATTAACACAATACATTTTATTATCATGTGCATGATTTCGAAAAGCATCATTCATGTCTTTCAAAAACCTTATACATAATTTCAAAATTCATCTCGCATGATTTTAAAACATTTTTATAAATATACTTACCTAGTACACCTACTTTATGATTTCAAAATATTATATATAAGGTTTCAAAAACATTTTTCTCATGCATAGTTTTCCAAATATATTTTCCTCACACACTTACTTAACCTTCAAATTCTGCTTCATATGTCGCATTGACATATCTAGCATCTCAACCTCATAAGCATTTTACTTATGTTTTGACTTAAGCACATCCAGTGCAAGATTTCAAAATATCTTCAACTTCTAAAATCCATATGGGATCTTTTTATCTTCACATTTAGATCCTTGTGGATGATCATCATTCAAATCAGAGTCCTTAATTGGATTCTTTATGTACCTTAATTCGAACATTTCGAGTTCTAGTAATCGAAATCGAATTTTCTTTTTGAATCTTTCTATCTTTATAGTTAGATTCTCAATAATGTTTAAAGTGCCAAATGAAATCCACGAGATGGATTCCTAGTGTGCTTTAAATACATGTACTCTGATAGCAGAACAAACTTCTAGTTAAACAATTTTGTGGTTATGTGACTATGTGTTTATTCATCTTATGTTTTCTTTCATGCATTTTTTGTGTTTTTAATACTCTGGATATTCGTTATCCAAATCCTCGCAGGATCTTTCATATCTTCATATGAGGGATTCGTAGCAGGATATTCAAAAGGTACTACCTTCAATCCTTAATGGGCTTCTATGTAATAGTTAAGACCCGTGGATTATATAAGTACCGCTCCATGGTTCATAAGAGACCCTTTTTAGTGGTCTAGTCTAAAGGATTGATTCACAATTTGGTTAAAGAATGACATCTAGTGATGTAGCTGGACAGACTCCTTGATAGTCTATTTAGATCATTTATTGATTTAGTCTAAGGGACTCTATGGCGGTCTAGTCACACTCATCACAGGATTGTTCATTTGGTTTTACCCTACGCATTATAAAATAGACTGTGTGAACTGTGCAAGGAATTGTCTAATTATGGAGGCCTACATAATTATGAAATTTAGTGCATAGAAACCCAGTAAGGTTTATTATGTGTAAGAACCGATAGTAACAACAATAACAAAATGAGAACGATGTAATGGAGGTACGGTGGACGCACCAATGACGCTTCATATACTTGTATATAAGTATCCCTCTTACATTGCAAGCATAATGTTATTAAAGTTACTAGAAGTTCAGAACCCTAACCAATGTTGTTCGATCTTTTCAACTTCATGCTTTCAAGCTCTCACAAGTTTCCTCTAAATAAATTTCGGGACGAAATTTCCTAAAGTAGGGGAGACTGTAACACCTGTGCCACCACGGCCATCAAACAAATACCAAACCAATGAAATATTATATTTCATACTTGGGATTTGTAAAAATATGTGAATCATTTGCACATATCAATTCTTGTTCAATTTCAAACTCTAAATCACTTTCTGGAAGGTTATACGCGCACCGATGCGTAAATATAACCAGTTTAATGCAACAAACACTCCGGAATAGTGACATAGGCTTAACATACCTTAAATAACCTTTACATAACTTAGAAATAAGTTTTGAAGGCTTTGGTATGGCCAAAAACAAGCTAATTCGCTTACAGGGACTAAATATGACAAACTGCGAAAGTATGTCAATTTGAACTGTAACGAACATTCCGGAACATGACCATAAGTTAAACATACCACAAATATCCTTTACATAGCTTAGAAATAGGCTTTGAGGTGTTCGGTGTGCTAAAATAAACTTTTGGGTCATTCAGGGACTAAAAGTGTCAAAAAGTGCACAAGTTTGCATTTTCGCGCATAATTTACGTTCTGAATACATCCGGACATCCAAAAATTTATGTAAGCACTAAAATATTTTATTTTAGTGTTCTCCATAAGAAAAATCCATTCGTCACGTCATTTGGATCGTTTTTCGCATTCGGGACCAGATTCGATGTATTAGCCGTTGTTTAATTCACAACCACACATTCTAAACTTGCTTAGTCAGCGGATAAGGATGGAATTTAAACACCTAAACACCATAACTTTGCAACACATGTATGGATGGAATTTAAACACCTAAACACCATAACTTTGCAACACTTGTACGGCTTGGATTAAGACACGTTTTCCATGAAACGATCTTAACGGTTCAACGAAAACTATAAATACCCCATACCCCCCATTGCTATTTCTTACAAGAATTCTGATTTTGAGAGCTCTAAGTTGAAACCATTGTTTCATACCTGAGTTCTTGGAATCGGGATTAGCATTCGGGGACCCTTCGTAAGTATTCTTTCGTTCTTTTCCTTATTTTACTGCTTTTCGAGTCAGAAAGTCAAACTTTGTTTGACTTTCAGCGTTGACCAGTAATGGTCAATGCGAAGTTCGTTTGAACTTCGCAACGTGAGTGTAATCACGTTGGTCATAGTCCCTTGGGACTATGCCCACTGATTACCACGTTGTCTAGGGTCGTAGGGTAGGCGATCTGATAAATCGCCTATACCTTCGAACTCGACCCATTTGGTCGATCATTAGGATCCGACCAAATACATTAGGTGACCATAGTAGGTAGGGAATAACCTTCCGAGGTTATACCCTATGGTCACATCGTTTGAGTAGTTGTATGATAGGTAGTTTATATGCCTTAGGTAAATTACCAGAATACCCTTTTCATGTATAATTGGTAATTAAGCATATGTAACCTAAACTTTTGTCACATAACTGATTATGTAACATGTTTAGGCATATAACACTTGTCATAGGACTAGTTAGACGGTCCGAACGCGTTTCACGCGAACGACGCGTTAAAGTGGCATAAGCTACTTAAACGGGTCGTAATGGGTCGTAGACACTTAGGTTAAGTTTCATTTAGTATGTAGGCTTTGTTAAACCATATCATATGAGTTCCTACACTCATTTGGTTTACAAACCCTAATGCTACCCAATCTTCCGATTTAGGTCCGGTTAATTAACATAGTTACCTATATTAGGTGCCGTTTGATTTCCGTGATCTCTAGCTTTGTTTGGTTGTTACTCAAGGACTACTGAGCAATCTCAAGTGAGTACATAGACCCCTCTTTTACTGTTTTCCAAACTGTTTTGGGGTGAAACACATGTGCCTACTTGTTACTTTCATGCTTTCCTGTTTTCACATCATATACCGGCTATGTTTGTTAGTACATTATAGTACATGATTTCATTGTTTTCATGCTAGGTGTGCCCATTGTGTGCATTACTTAGTACATTGTTTTACATTACATTTCATGCTAGGTGTGCCCATTGTGTGCATTACTTAGTACATTGTTTTCACATTGCATCTCTGTTGCATATGTTCCAGTAACATATGGACACATTGTTTTACAGCTCTACCTTGTATGTTTACTCTAGCATACTAGGTACATTATCTTCATAAAAACATGCTTACATTTTGGTATGACATTTGGGTTGTTTAAACTATACTATACATTCATTAACACCGATCATGCCGCTCGGTAGTAGGTAGTGGTACCATAGGACTTGACAAATCCCGTTCCGGACATCCCAGGGAAAGGGGATGAAAGGAATGACCGAATCCGAATACATATTCTCTTGATAACTCACTTTTACATAGTTATCCGTCTGTCTCAAGGCTTGGATGTATGAATTTTCACAATACCGCATAAATGTTCATATTCAGTATAGCATGCATATATCTTACAAAACATAACTTTGATTTAAACCAAGTTTTACTTCAATACTTTGTTTTGTACATTTTTACTTATGGTTTAAGTAGTCTAAATTTTACTTACCATACATATCATTTTGGTTACATATTACATGATTTACATTGATCATGCATTTATACATTACATGATTTACATTTGACACATAAACACTTTTGACATTGGTTCTACATTACATGATTTACATTAAACATAGACATCTTACATTGTTTGGTTTGGTTTGATTATGTGATTAAGTAACGATGCGTGTGTAATATGATACAAGCATGGTGGATACGCCGCTGGTACTTCCTATATATAAATGTTTGTATGGTATTACATATTGTAGCGTTATTTGAATCATTTCAGTTTGATACATATAACATTTTATACAAATAACATATTTTTCACAAGACATTGTTTTACAAAACAACTTATCTTTTACAAACTCATTTAACTTGGTTATTCATTTAACCATACATTATTCACTTATTTATACATATCATCTGAACTCATTGTTTTTCAAATGATTTACAAAACAAAGCAAATAACAAGGTTCATGACTAAACATTTTCTCAAACATAAGTCATGACACCTATTTTCACAAAACCTATGTATCTCACCGGCATTTTTATGCTGACGTACTATATTTTCACATGTGTTTTTCAGGAGCTGTTGCATAAGATGATCAAGATACACATAGGCAGACTTGGGCTTTAGTGACAATAAAAGATGCAAGACTAGTTAATTATGTTGTATTTCTTTGTTTGTTAAAACATTGTAACACTTTTAATCAATAAAACGAAACTTTAATTTCCATGGTTGTGAAACATTAATTCTGTTGCAACACGCCCCGATGTTTCCGCCGCGATTTGTTGTTTTACGCGGTCGGGGTGTGACACAGATGACCCCCCTTCCACGGAGATACTTTGAGCATAACCAAAACCTGTCGCGTGTCGCGCCCCAGATTTTCTCCTCCGTCACATGGAGCGAGGAGTACTATTTTCCAGCGAGTTTTGTTTTGAAACCTGCGTTTTCCAACAATTTTAACTTTTACGAAAACAATCATAACTTGCTCGTTATTGATCTGATTTGAGTCACGTTTCTTCCTACGTGATCGTAATTAGATCATCTATAATATGGAATCAAAATCCAACTTATAAATGAAAAAAATTCTTAAATTTAAGCATTCTTCTTAGAATAGTTTCAAGATATTTTGACCCGTTAATAATTATGATCAATCAACTTGGCATATTACTATCAATCTTCTATAAGAATGATACATATAAACATATCTATATTTATGGAGCATTTTATGTAAAGTTTATGCGCCGTTATCGAAGTGCACATCACTTATTTGACCCGTTTAACTAGAGATAGTAAACGAACATAACTAGAATTTTCATTATAAAGAATTTCGCATCTTTTAGTCATACTCATTCTTGAGTTTTCACTTGTATTCATCGTTTCCATTTCTCGGTCAACGCTTATGATGAATATTAATTCATTATACGGGCATCATATCGAAATCGTTAATCGTGTAACCTTTCCTGTTTACATCTAGATATCGATTTGACCCGTTAGCTTTCTTAGCGACATCCATCGCCTTATATCACACAAGTTTTAATACTTTGGTTATTTTGACCCGTTTGGTTTGTTAGCGAAATCCTTCGCTTTGTACAACCAAACATGTATAGTTTGAGTCATTTTGACCTGTTTGAACATTATAGTGGAATCCACTACTTTTACCTTTGTACTTATCGTTATTCTCTAGTTATCTCGTTCGGTTAATACACACAGAAATCCTCCGTTTTAGTAATAACCAAATTCCATAACGATTCAATTATCATTCAAGTAATCAAACATAAAATACTAGCAAAATTTTACGAAGCGTATAGCCGCGTACATTCAAATCTTTCCCTTTAAACGATTATCCGTTCCGCCTTGATTACTTGACGATCCACCCAAATTGCCTATAGAATTCGATTATAACATATCGCTTAGAACTCATATTTCAATATTCGACATCCAATGCTTCTAGTTAATCAATTAAGTGATTCTTTCATATTTCTCACTTATTTCTAATTCATTTAAACATTTTGTCGAACATCTTGTGGGCGAAATTAGTATACTAGTATTAACATGTTTATGAATAATATTTTTAACCATGTTAATTCATCATAGTTTAAATTAGATGTTTCATATGCACAAAGAATATCTAGAATTGTGTCCTAACAATCAAATAACATCAATTCATCATTTGCATCCAAGTGTTCATCCATTTTCTCAAGAACCCATATACTAGATAAGTGATAACTTGTAAATTCTCTAAATTATGATACAATTTTACTAATTTGTTATCTAAGGCTTGTCCCTAGACTTGTATTCACATCAATTATGCCATAACATCAACTTTCATACAAGAATTTCAATTATGGGAGTTCATAAGAAATCATAACATCACCAAATAACAAAATCAAACATACATCGTGATCTATTAACTATGATGATCATGAATTTAGCCTTGAATCGAGTTCAGTTCTGTTTCGTTCTTTGATTTTTGTGAGAATTGAGTGAGTTTAGGGTTTTGTGATAGAACTCTGTTCTTGCCCTGTGTTTTGATTGGCCAGAGGTTTGCACACACAAGTGTGTGTTTTGACTTATCATGTTATAATAAAATAACTTCCAAGAAATGTCACTTTTAGTCCCTCAAGATTTTAGGATATGTAAAGTAATTAAAATCCCTTAATTCCCATCTTTTTATAAGTAAAACTTTAATTAGGTTAATTATTCCTAGTTTTAATTTTACTATTTTATTATCAATATTAGTAATTATGCATGTATACACGCATATATAATTTAACTAGGTTATTACCCGGGATTGCTTCCCGGGCTCGGGAAACTTAGTTATATCAATTATTATTTGTTATTATTACGACCTCATTACATCAAGCATCTCGTTGGATTCAACAACAATGTCTTCACATCACCAGATTAGATCATGAACCCATCATTTCCACTTTTACTTCAATGCACTTACGTGATCGGGTGATTAATATAAAATTAATATTATACATTTCGAATGTTACATATATGATTAGGATCTGGAGTCACCTGCAGAAATCTCAGGGAAATGCATTTTTAATCAAACAAAATCAGTTATACCCAAAATTTTAAAACACTGCTAAAGAGTTGCAAGCAGAAAATTTGTCCCAACTTTTTTCCATGGTAAAGATGTTATTGAGTAAAAGGAACCCAATCTTTTCCTAATTTGGTTGCTGCTCAAACACAAAAGATTCAATAACCAGTGTAATGTTTGGATTAACAGATGAACTAAAATTACCAATTTACCTACCCATTATTTTAAGCAAATTATGAGACTTTTACCCCCATTTCACAAAAAGACAACTTTTTTATTACAAAACAACATGTTTCGTCAGTTCATCTATCGATTCCTTAGATAACTCACGTAGAACACTCTAAATTTTATGATAATCTAATGAGTAAAGTACACAGATGGTCCTTGTGGTTTACGAAATTTTGGATTTGGTCCCTATCTTTACGAAAGTACACAGATGGTCCCTGTGGTTTGCATCTAATATTGCAGTTTAAGCATAAGTATACCTTCAGCAGCCAAATTTTCAATAACTTTCACAGCTTGGATTCGCACGTCAGGGTCTTCCGCTTCAAGTAATGATAAAATCTTTTGTAATCCAACTGTCACAGAACATATTTCATTAACAAACAATTTTAAGTATAAACATACAAATAAAACACTATTCGTACAGGAAATATAATAATCACCTTGCTCAAATAGTTTTGCCACCGAGCCCTTCTCTTGCTCCCCTGAATGCTTCATATGCGGTTGCCTAACGGGAGAGATGAGGGAACCCATGTCTTCTGTGATTTCTGCACTATCATCACCACTCTCCAGCTGTTTTCTTGTCTAAAAAGTAAAAGATATATAGTCAGACATTTAACAATTACAACATCATATATCATACATCCTCATTAGCATCAAATACCTCATCGGCATCAAAGATTAACTGCAGTAGTTGATTTTGTAAAACATATATTTCTTCTTTAAGCTTCTCTCTCTGATGAACCTCGTCTTCCAGCATCTTGCGAAGCTTTACGATTTCAGCGTTTCCTGCCACAAAAAGACAACTTTTTTTATTACGGTTCATATATCGATTCCTTAGATAACGCACGTAGAACACTATAAATTTTATGATAATCTAATGAGTAAAGTACACGGATGGTCCCTGTGGTTTACGAAGTTTTGGATTTGGTCCCTATCTTTTCAAAAGTGCACAGATCGTCCCTAAGGTTTGCAATTTGTAACGCGTTTGTCCCCAGCTTTTTCCAAAAGTACATGATAGGTAAATTGTTATACTTTATTACCCAAGTCAAACCACTGTTCGACCAAAGTGAAACCACTGTTTGCAAAAATATGATTCTTAGTGATTCAAAAGTTTGTTTGACCAAAGTTAAAACGTTGTTTGACCAAAGTCAAACTACTGTTTGGAAAAAAAAGAACCACTGTTTTCTCCACAAAACACTGTTTTAACCCAACAATGTTTTGGAACCACTGTTTAACCTAACAGTCGTTTCGAAACACTGTTTAACCAAACAGTGGTTTCAAACACTGTTGGGTTAAAATCGTGTTTGGTGGAGAAAACAATGGTTCTTTTTTTTCCAAACAGTAGTTTGACTTTGGTCAAACATCGTTTTTACTTTGGTCAAACAGTGTTTTAACTTTGGTCAAACAGACTTTTGAACCACTAAGAATCATATTTTTGCAAAGTGGTTTCAAAACACTCTTTAACCGAACAGTCGTTTCAAAAGTGGTTTCAAAACACTGTTTTAACCCAACAGTGGTTTTAACCCAACAGACATTTAAAGAACCGCAAGTTATAAAAAATAGCATCAGAATAGAATAAGCAAAGAGCTAAAATTTGATTTTTGAGTCAAACCGAGCACCGAATAACATAATTAACTTATATAAAAGCTAGCAAGACTTGTCAAAACGTTACTAGGTAACAATTTAAAGTTTCGAAATGAAAATTTTAGGTACCAAAGCGTGTTTTGCTAAAAATGGAACAATGGTTCAAATCCAATATCAAGCATCTGATTAGCATGAAAGAAAAGGCAAACTATTTTCTATTGAATATATACCAGAATATCTTTAACAAATAAAACTTGGAACATGTGATCCGAAAAAAATACTAAACCCCAATAACTGCACAACAAGTAAATATATCAGCCCGTTATGACCCATTACGCAACCCCTGACCCAACCATCTTGCCAACCTGTTTCCGATAAAAACCAACAGAATATAAAAAAGTTATATTGGATTTGGTATGTAGATGTGAAGGCATACCGGTTTGACCTTTCCATTCCACAAGCAATGAGCAGCCAAAAACCCAATAACTCCCGGTACAATGTATAACAGAGCCAGCTGAAAACAAACCGACATTAGATATAGAGTCATATTTCATTTCTTTTTTTTTTTTGGCTACGTTTGTTAAGGATTACCAACCTGTGCGGCTTGAAACTAGTTCATGACAACAAATGTACAGACCAAACCAACGGTGTATCCTAGAAAAACACTTTTGAAGTAGTGGCTTTCTTTACCTCTTGACACATCATATCGCAGTGCCAAAGCTACAAAAATTCCTGGAAATAAACATATATTAGCTCAAAAAAAGTCGTAGTAAACAATGATTTTTACCATAGTAAATAATTAGTTACTTTCGTACCTGGAATTACAATGTTCCCTAAACCAAGCATGGAAAAGGGGCATGCGGCAATTCTAGATGGAAATAGAAGCTGTATAAAAAAAAACCTTCACAATTATAAACATCAACATCCACAAAAGGATATTGTTAGAATATATTTATGTTAGTTAGCCATCATTCAATTAAATATCTCTTTTGCCTTCACAATAATGGGCCGAACCATAATGACGACTAACCCTAGTGACAGCTAACTTTAATATATTCTAACATGTATATTTTACTCTTTGATATTACCTTGATAGGTGCATCAAATGATTTAGCAACGCTGACCATCACAGGTGTGAAGAAGACCCAGACTATATCATACACAAAAAGTCCTGACTGCAGTTTCCAACCATGACATCATCAGAATCCTCAAACAGAAAAAATATACATATATTTAACGATAAAAATGAATTCTCATACCAACAGAATGACGCCAGTCTTGAAAGATCCAAGAGAGAGCATTTCGATTCCCTGCAAAATATTAAAAGCTTACTCAGTAAGCATATGTTCTGAATAATTACTTTGAGTAAAATGCCATTTTCGTCCATGGGGTTTTTGGCAACTTCTGCGACTTTCGTCCAAAGGTTTGTTTTTCCACATTTGGATCCAAAATGTTTGAAATCTTGCCATTTTCGTCCCTGGGGTTCGGCAGCTTCTGCGACTTTCATCCAAAGTGATTCTTTTGAGCAATGATCAACATAAACTTTGGGCACCATTTATCATCAAGAAACTTGCAAGCTTGCACCATTTGAATAAATATAAAAAAAGTTCCACTTCATATAAAAATGACTGAAGAAACAATTGTGCTGGTCAAACCTCGATAATTTGGTCAAGTTCGATATTGAGAACCTAACTGAACTTTGATTCAGGCACCATTTATCATCAAGAAACTTGCAAGCCTGCACCATTTGAATAAATATAAAAAAAGTTCCACTTCATATAAAATTGACTGAAGAAACAATTGTGCTGGTCAAACCTCAATAATTTGGTCCAGTTCGATATTGAGAACCTGGCTGAACTGTGATTCACTCACACCATCCCTACAAGATAATTTGGTCCAGTTCAATATTAAGAACCTGGGCAAATCCCCAATCTCTTGTCCATAAAACAACCCTACCTGATCACAAAACGCATAACAATCACTGACAATTAACAAATCAGAAAAATCAATATACATTTTCACAATACAAAACGCATATTTCAAGAAAGTTAAAAAATATGAAATTACTCAAAAATTATCAACCGGTCAAACTAATATCTTTGAGTAATTTGTGTTCTTGATGTATACACAGTTAACCACTAATAAGCTGGAGGCCCAAGCCTAATTTTCTTCCTAGGCTGAGTGTCTTGCGTGTTACTGATCATCCTTCCCCTCTTTTTTCCCACCAAAATCACAAAAACAAATAATTTATATAAAACATGTCCCAAATATTGAAATCAGAGGTGGCGATTTGGACCCATTCACCAAAAGAGGTGCATAGTTGGAGTGTCATCAACATAAAGGAACAACAAACTTAAATCACAAACATTCAATGATTTAAGGTAGAAAACAACCAACTTAATAACAACATTCCTAGAAATCACAATCCAAAGCAATTATCATAAATTATTCAAAATCTTAACAACCAAAACACCGATTACAGGCAAAACAACAACAGTCGAAGTAATATTAAGCAAAAAAAAGTGAAGAACTATAACCTGAGCTCAAACGTATCAACATACTTCTCAGAGTACTGGGTCTGGACCATAGTTGATTAGAGGAACAATTCAAAAGGCAACACAGTAAGATGAAACATGTTGATTTTAGGGTTTGTGACAGAGACGTAGAAGAGAAACAAAACGCATAACATTTTCAAAAAAAAAAAAAAAAACAAATCTATATACATGAACGATTAAATCAGACGAATCGAACCATTAACCAAATTAGAAAAATACAACGATTAACCAAATCAGACGAATCAAACGATTAAATATAATAATCAAACCACAAGTTAGAGATTACCGTCGAGTATAAAGGCTTGAAAGCCGATGATTGATGATTGAAATGCTGGAGAAGTTCGTCGCCGATGATCTTCAAAGAGAAAGAGTGATTAGGGTTTGGGTTAATTGTGAGAAAGAAGAATAAGAAAAGGGAAAATAAAGGGGATGGTACTGTTGGGCAGGAAAAGGCAAAAAGTGATGCCCTAATCTAATGACACGTGACCCAAATCACTTTCATTTATTATATATAATAGATATTTTAGGGGTGTTACAAGTCTACCCCCCTTAAAGAGCATTTCGTCCTTGAAATCGTAATACGTACCAAATAAGGAAGGGTATAAGCGTCTCATCTCTTCTTCGGACTCCCAAGTTGTGTCCGATCCCTTCCGATGTTCCCATTTGACTTTTACATGATTGATTTCTTTATTCCTTAATCCTTTAACCTTCCGATCAAGGATTGCAATAGGTTTTACGACATAGTTCAGTTTATCGTCAACTTCGATGTCGTCATAGCTTATATAAGCCGTTTCATTAGCTAAGCATTTTCGAAGATGTGAAACATGAAAAGTGCTGTGTATACTGCTCAATTCATCTGGCAGTTGGAGTCTATAAGCTACTTTACCCACACGTTCAACGATTTTGAATGGCCCAATAAACCTTGGGCTCAATTTCCCCCTCTTTTGGAATCAGATGACCCCCTTCCGCAGAGATACTTTGAGCATAACCATATCACCAACCTGAAACTCGATTGGTCTTCATCTCTTATCAGCATAAGACTTTTGTCTATCTTGGGCAACTTTTAAATGAGCTCGGACCACATCAATTTTCTCATTAGTGTCTGGACTATGTCTTTGTGGGCAAGTTCTCATGGACTCACTTCACCCCAACACACCGGGGTTCGACATTTTCTGCCGTAAAGTATTTCATATGGAGCCATTCCGATACTAGAATGATAGCTGTTGTTATATGAAAATTCAACTAGTGGTAGATAGACATCACAACTACCGCCAAAATCAATAATACATGCTTGTAGCACGTCTTCAAGCGTTTGGATTGTTCTTTCACTTTGTCTGTCTGTCTGTGGATGATATGCAGTACTAATAAACAACTTAGTACCCATCTGTTCTTGGAAATCATGCCAAAAATTTGAAGTAAATCGAGTATTCCTGTCAGACACGATGAATACTTGCACTCCATGGCAAGATATGATTTCATTCGTATATACTTCTGATATCTTCTCAGATGTGTATGTCTCGTGAATCAGAATAAAATGGGCACTCTTGGTCAATCTATTAACTACTACCCAAATGCCATCAAATCTACGTGTTGTTCTTGGTAGTTTAGTTAATAGATCCATAGTGATGTGCTCCCATTTCCACACCGAAATGTCTAACGGCTAAAGTTTACCGTAAGGCTTCTGGTGTTCTGCTTTTACTTGTAAACAAGTTAAGCATTTTTCAACATACTTAATTATGTCTCCCTTCATTCCAGGCCACCAATAGTTTTGTTTCAAATCTTGGTACATTTTGGTAGCTCTCAGAAGAATAGAATAGCGTGACTTGTGAGCTTCATCAAGAAGAAGCGTTTTAACACTACAAGTGTTTGGAATCCGTATTCTACTGAAATGGGTTTTTAATCTATTACTATCTTCTACCAAGTTTTCGAGCTGGCCTACAATTCTTTCCTTTTTCAAATTTTCTTCTTTTGCAGCTTCAATTTGTGCCTCTCTGATTCGTTCGAGTAAATATGTGGTTACTACTAACTGCATCGACTACACCCGAATGGGTGAATATTCTTCTTTTCGGCTTAATGCATCTGCAACTATGTTGGCTTTTCCGGGATGATAGTGAATCTAACAATCGTAATACTTCACAATCTCTAACCAATGTCTTTGCTCATATTCAGCTCCTTTTAATCCAAGAAGTACTTGAGACTTTTATGGTCTGTGAAAATAGTATATTTCACACCATACAGGTAATGCCTTCATATCTTTAAGGCAATAACCACTGCCGCCAATTCAAGGTCATGTGGCGGATACTTATTTTCATGGTTCTTTAATTGTCTTGAAGCATATGCGATCACTTTTCCCCTTTGCATAAGTACACACCTGAGACCAAGTTGGGATTCATCAGAATATATGACCATGTTATCAGTTGCATCTAGTAACATTAATACCGGAGCACTGGACAACTTTTCCTTGAGTATACGAAAGGCATCTTCTTGTGCACTTCCCCAAACAAAATTTTCATCTTTATGTGTTAACTTAGTTAATGGCGTTGCAGTTTTGGAGAAATCTTGTATAAATCTCCGGTAGTAACCCGCAAGACCTAGGAAACACCTAATCTCTGATGGATTCTTCGGAGGTTTCCATTGGTACAGATAACATGCCCTATAAACTGTACCTCACACAGCTAAAATGCACATTTCAAAAACTTCGCGTAAAGTATTTCACGCCTAAGCGTTTCTAGTACTTCACGCAAATGACACTCGTGATCCGTTTCACTCTTCAAATACACGAGAATATCATCGATGAATACTATTACCGACTTGTCTAACATTGTTTTGCAGACGCGGTTCATGAGGTCCATGAAAGCCGCAGGTGCATTTGTTAATCCAAAAGACAACACTAAAAATTCGTAATGTCGTTCGGAACTCCGTTTTCGGTATATCTTCCTCTTTCACCTTTAACTGATGATAACCTGACCTTAAATCGATCTTTGAAAACCAACTTGCGCCTTGCAACTAATCGAATAAGTCGTCGATCCTCGGAAGTGGGTATCGATTCTTTATCGTTTATTTAACTCCCGGTAATCAATACACATTCGCATGCTTCCGTCTTTCTTCTTAACGAATAATACCGGCGCTCCCCATGGAGAAACGCTCGGCCGAATAAATCCCTTATCGAGAAGATCTTGCAATTGCGACAACAATTCTTGTAGTTCCAATGGCGCTATTAGATATGGAGCCTTGGCTACTGGCTTTGCACCCGGAACTAATTCGATGCCAAATTCCACCTCGTGCTCGGGTGGTATCCCTGGTAAATCTTCTGGGAAAACATTTTCAAACTCCCGTATGACTGGTACGTCTTTAATTTATGGAGAATCTTTAGTCGAATCATGTATGTAAGCCAGATACGCCTTACATCCATGTTGACCAAGCTTATAAGCTTCGATAAACGAGTAGATTATGAGACTACAACTTTTCTACCCATAGATAGTAACAGGTTTCCCGCTCGGAGATGGTAGTTGTATCTCCTTACGGTATCATATTACCTTCGCGTGATATCGAGTTAGCCAATCCATCCTGATTATCACTTGAAATTCTCCCATTGACATGGGAATTAGATCGATGAAGTATTCTTCATCGTCATTTCTCAATTTGCAGTTCCAACACATATCACAAACAATAAAACTTTTATTATTACCTATTTCTACTTCTAGAGGCATAGGTAATTCGTTAATGTGAATGTAAGGTGTTGAATAAATCTATGTGAAACAAAAGATCTATTCGCACCCGTATCAAGTAAAATTCATGCTGGAATTGAATTTACAAGAAATATACCTGAAACCACATCAGGTTCAACTTTAGCCTCTGCGGCTGTCATGTGGAACGACCTTGCCCTCGACTTCTGGGCATCAGGCGTTGTGTCAGTTGTTTCTTTGGTTCCTACCAATTCCGGACATTCAAATTTCTTATGTCCCGGTTTATAACATTTATAACACACCGACACCTTTCCCGGGCAATTAGCAACCACGTGTCCCACTTTTCCGTAAGTAAGACATGGTTTGTTTTTAAAGTAACATTCGCCCTTATGAGTCTTTCCACACATTTTGCACTGTGGTAACCCCCCTTTTGCAACTCCTTTCTTAGGAGCTTCATTAGGCTTTGATTTCTTTGCGGGGCTTGGGTTCACATCCAACACCCTCTTTTCACCTCTTTCGATCTGTTTCTTCAGCTCGATCTCTCTTTCACTTAACATGTTGTAGTAATAATAAATCTTCTGTTCTTCAGTTTGAACTAGCTCATCACAAAACCTGAGCTTGTCAAGAAACACTTCCGTGATCTTGTCTATCGACTCACCCCTCTGCCTCAGCTGAATAAATTCTTCTTTGATCTTGTTGATCACAGCTTTTGGGCTATGGTGTCTAAGGAACAAGGTCTTGAATTCCTCCCACGACATAGTTCTCATTGCCTCAATTCCTTATTCCTTCTTTAGGTTATCCCACCAATCATTAGCTTGGCCTCTTAATTGACCAGCCCCGTATGCCACGAAATCGGTCTCATCACAATGGGTTCTTTCGAATACCCCTTCTATGTCACTAATCCATCGTTGACAAACGATTGGATTAACTTCGCCATTATAGATTGGGGGTTTGCATGCCATAAATTTGTTATATGGACATGCTTTCGATTTACCCTTGTCTCTTTCTTGCGTGAAACTTTCTTTCATTTCAATCATCTTATCATCCATTACCGATAAAAGTGTGGTTTGTAGTCTATCGATAAACTGTTGTAGACTAGTTTCTAAAGCCTTTCCGACCTCCTAGAAAATCTTAGCTTTCATTTCGTCAGTTAAGTGAGATGTCGAATCACTTCCAGTTACTCCAGACATTTCTTTAACTTAAACGTCCATAATAGTTAATTAATAACTATTCAATTCATTTCCATTTTGTTACATGGAAATTTATATCACACATACTTAATCATAAATAATGTGTTATTCTTTTTCGGTTTGGTCAAGTATATAACTTGCCTTACCTTTCTTACTTAGTGTATTTCCCCGGTTCGAGCGTATGAATACACTCCTCCCATACACTTTTTCACATCTTTTACTTCATTTAAAGCTTTAAATCTAGACTCATTTATAAGTAATTCTTATCGGATATCTCGATCAATCTTTGAACCAAACACACTTCGTCTTAACCAGGCTCTGATTACCAACTTGTAAGACCCTTAACTTTCTATAAATATTTCATATAATATATAGTTTGTTTTTAAATGACAATTTACATAAACATCAATGAAACCACGTTTAATTAGAGTTCAACCCTTCAAACAATATTTACAAAAGTTTGAAACATCCCAAAAATGGTTTTACTAATTATACCTAAGGTTAGTGAATAAAAAAAAACTATTAAGGCAGCAGAAGCTTTGTTGGTTTGTGTGTTCGATTCTTTTGGTATGCTTGATCATCATCAAAAGGTTAATATGGGTTACCTAATACCAAAACACTGAAACTTGTTAGTTATGAGCATTAAAACATGTTTATATAAGTCCCTAAGTTTCAAACAACAAAAAAACAAAGAAATTTCAAATTCTGGGAGTCGTCGCATGTCGCGACAGGGTTCCCAAAACCTGTCGCGTGTCGCACCCCAGATTTTCTCCTCCGTCGCGTGGCACGAGGAGTACTATTTTCCAGCGAGTTTTGTTTTGAAACCTGCATTTATCAGCAATATTAACTTTTCTGAAAACAGTCATAACTTGCTCGTTATAGAAACGATTTGAGTCACGTTTCTTCCTACGTGATCGTAATTAGATCATCTATAATATGGAATCAAAATCCAACTTAGGAATGAATAAATTTCTTAAATTTAAGCATTCAGCTTAGAATAGTTTCAAGTTATTTTGACCCGTTAATAATTATGATCAATCAACTTGGCGTATTACTATCAATCTTCTATAAGAATGATACATATAAAGATATCAACTTGGTATCTTTTAGTCATACTCATTCTTGAGTTTTGACTTGTATTCAACGTTTCCATTTCTTGGTCAACGCTTATAATGAATATTAATTCATTATCCGGGCATGATATCGAAATCTTTAATCGTGTAACGTTTCCGGTTTACATCTAGATATCGATTTGACCCGTTAGCCTTCTTAGAGACATCCATCGCTTTATATCATCAAAGTCTTATTACTTTGGTTATTTTGACCCGTTTGGTTTGTTAGCGAAATCCTTCGCTTTGTACAACCAAACACGTATAGTTTGAGTCATTTTTGACCCGTTTGAACATTATAGTGGAATCCACCACTTTTACCTTTGTACTTATCGCTATTATCTATTTATTCCGTTCGATTAATACATACGGAAATCCTCCATTTTAGTAATAACCAAATTTCATAACGATTCAATTATCATTCAAGTAACTAAACATAAAATACTAGCAAAATTTTACGAAGCGTATAGCCGCATACCTTTAAAGCTTTCCCTTTAAACGATTATCCATTTCGCCTTGATTACTTGATGATCCACTCAAATTGCCTATAGAATTCAATTATAACATAACGCTTAGAACTCATATTTCAATATTCGACATCCAATGCTTCTAGTTAATCAATTAAGTGATTCTTTCATATTTCTCACTTATTTCTAATTCATTTAAGCATTTTGTCGAACTTCTTGTGGACGAAATTAGTATACTAGTATTAATATGTTTATGATGAATATTTTTAACCATGTTAATTCATCATAGTTTAAATTAGATGTTTCATATGCACAAAGAACATCTAGAATTGTGTCCTACCAATCAAATAACATCATTTCGTCATTTTCATCCAAGTGTTCATCCTTTTTTCTCAAGAAACCATATACTAGATAAGTGATAACTCATCAATTCTCTAAATTATGATACAATTTTACTTATTTCTTATCTAGGGCTTGTCCCTAGACTTGTATTCACATCAATTATGCCATAACATCAACTTTCATACAAGAATTTCAATTATGGGAGTTCATAAGAAATCATAACATCACCAAATAACAAAATCAAACATGCATCGTGATCTATTAACTATGATGATCATGAATTTAGCCTTGAATCGAGTTCAGTTCTGTTTCGTTCTTTGATTTTTGTGAGAATTGAGTGAGTTTAGGGTTTTGTGATAGAACTCTGTTCTTGCCCAGTGTTTTTGAACGACTAGAGGTTTGCACACACAAGGTGTGTGTTTTGACTTATCATGTTATAATAAAATAACTTCCAAGAATTGTCACTTTTAGTCCCTCAAGATTTTAGGATATGTAAAGTAATTAAAATCCCTTAATTCCTATCTTTTTATAAGTAAAACTATAACTAGGTTAATTATTCCTAGTTTTAATTTTACTTTTTTATTAAATATATTAGTAATTATGCATGTATATACGCATATATAATTTAATATTTTACGGGTGCTACACTAAAACAATAGATAATCTCTCGTGAACAAACTAAATTTATGAGGTTTTCGTTATTTATGTGACACTATGTGAAATTCATGTCATACTATGTGAAACATTATATGCTATGTGATGCATTCATGAAAACAATTTCCTTAACCAAAACATTATGATCAAGTCTCATCCATTCCTTTCTTTTGAATCTTTAGATGTCTTCAAGCCGACTCTCCAACTCCACCAAGAAGTCTAAGACCAACTATCAAAAGAAGATGATGGCATTCATGGCTAACCAGATAGCTCGCGTTGTTCGTAAGATCGTCAGTGAGATCCAAAACTCCTCTACCCCAAACTCCTTTATTGACTCAAAGGTTGAGAAACCCAAGCCCGTGTCTTTTAACTACAAGCACTTTGCTGCTTGCAACTCTAAGCCTTTCACTGGCAATTATGGGGTGACCGCTATGCTTGAATGATTCGATAGCATCGAGATTAACAGCGAGTGTCCTGAGAACCTCAAAACTCACAGCGCTACTGGGGTCTTCCAAGACAGAGCCTTGGAATGGTGGACCAATGAGAGAAATATCTGCTCCAATGACGAAGCTTATGCGTTACCATGGGCTGAAGTTAAGGAATTAATGATGCTTGAGTTCTGTCTTGCTCAACAGCAACAAAAGCTTGAGGATGAGTTTTGGCATCTTAAACAAGTTGGTGATGACAATCTGGCCTACACTACCCGTTCCAAGCAACTCAGCTTTATCGTACCACATTTGGTGTCCACTCCTGACCACATGATCAGGAAGTATATTCATGGATTACCCTCTGGCATGCGTGACACCATCGAAGCAGCACAACTTGACACCATAGAAGAAGTCTTATGATTGGCAGCTAGCCTGAACAACAACCGCATTCGTGATAAACAAGTTGCCACACCTACCTCCACCAAACCAGCCAACCAAATCACCACTCAATCAAGTGGTAGCAAGGGTAAGAAACGAAAGTTTCAAAACCCAAGCTGCAATGCAATTGTTCCTGCTGCAACGCCAAACCCTGCCACACTAGAAAAGACCAAGAAACCATACATTGGGGTTCATCCCAAGTGTAACACTTACCATTATCTTCACCCTACCAACTCAACTTATCGCCATTGCACTGCGTGCAACCGTTTTGGTCACGCAGCTCCTTATTGTCGCCATACCAACCAAGTTCAGCAAGCTCCCCAAAACCCTAAACCAGCTAACAACGCTTGAGCCTGCTATAAATGTGGTGATACTACGCATCTTCATCCTCAATGTCCTCAACTGAATCAAGAGCAACAACAGCATCAAGCTCCACGAGGACGAACATTCAACATCAACGCTAAATAGGCTTAAAACGACAATGAAGTCGTTAATGGTACGTTCCTTTAACAACCTTATTGCTTCTATACTATTTGATACTGGTGTGGACAAAAGCATTGTGTCCGTTGAATTTGAATCATTGTTAAATTGTAACGCTCTAAACTACCTAAGTCGTTCACAGTTGAAGTTACCAATAGCAAGTCTATCTCAGTCGATTCCATTCTTCGTGATTGTTTTCTTACTCTTAATGATCACATTTTCTCTATCAATCTTATACCCATGCAATTGGGTAGTTTCAACGTCATAGTAGGCATGGATTGGCTTCGTAAGGACCATCCTGAAATCGCGTGTCACGAAAAATACGTTCGTTTACCTTTACCTTCTGGTGATACTTTGCACGTCTATGGAGACCGACCTTCAAGAGGACTAAAGCTTATGTCATGCACACAAGCGAACAAGTACTTACGAAAATAGTACTTTGCCTTTTTAGCCCACGTTGTGGAAGAAAAGGGTAAGGGAAAGAGCGTAAGTGATGTGCCAGTTGTGCGTGATTTCCCTGACGTATTTCCTGAAGATCTACCTGGTCCTCCTCCATCTCGATCTGTTGATTTTCGTATTGATCGCATCCCTGGTTCGATTCCTGTTGCTAAAGCTCCTTATCTTCTTGTACCCTTTGAGATGCAAGAATTGTCAAGTCAACTCCAAGAGCTCCTTGATAAAGGCTTCATACGCCCAAGTACTTCACCTTGGGGTGCTCCTGTGCTTTACATCAAGAAGAAGGATGGTTCGTTTCGCATGTGCATCGATTATCATGAGCTTAACAAACTCACTGTCAAAAATCGTTATGCTCTTCCTCGCATCGACGATCTCTTTGATCAACTTCAAGGCGCAACTTGCTTCTCTAAGATCGATCTTCGATCTGGTTATCATCAACTTCGTGTTCTCGAAGAGGACATTCCTAGAACCGCATTTCACACTCGCTATGGACACTACGAATTCGTGGTTATGCCTTTTGGCTTGACCAACGCACCTGCTGTATTCATGGATCTAATGAATCTTGTTTGTAAACCATACTTGGATCGTTTTGTAATCGTTTTTATTGATGATATCCTCATTTATTCGAAAACTCAAGCTGATCATGAACGTCATTTACGTCTCATTCTCGAACTCTTTCATGGTGAATACTTATACACAAAGTTTTCCAAGTGCGAATTCTGGATCAAAGAAGTTCAATTCCTTGGACAGGTTGTGAGTGATAAAGGAATTCATGTTGACCCTTCCAAGATCAAAGCAGTGAAGAATTGGATCACGCCTAAATCCCCATCTGAGATTCATTCTTTTCTAGGAATGGTGGGTTACTATCGTCGATTCATCTCCAATTTCTCGAAAATCACCGTTCCTCTCACTTTGCTTACTCAGAGAGAGAAACCTTTTGTTTGGGGGCCTGAACAAGAGGAATCCTTTCAAACTCTTAAGGACTTGCTTTGCAATGCTCCCGTACTTGCTCTCCCTGATAGGAATGATGATTTCGTGGTATATTGCGATGCCTCGAACCGTGGTCTTGGTTGTGTCCTCATGCAACGAGACAAGGTCGTTGCTTATGCCTCTCGATAACTCAAAATACATGAGAAAAACTTGTGAACGCATTTTAGGATCGAATTTGGCTCTCGAACGATTGTGAATGACACGTACGACGTGCGGAATCCATGCACGTGTGTGGACCGAACACAAGAACTAATTCTAATGATGATTAGATTAATCCTATAACAATGTTTACACCTTGAATCACCTTCTTTACAACTTTCTTTCTCTAGGCTCTAAAGCCCCTAAGGATGAACAAGTTGCAAAAGTTCTAAAATGAAACATGACATTCCTATTTATAGGCATGACTTAAAGGAAGCACTCCTCATCCATCTGGATCGGGTTTTCTCTATTTATCCAGATGAGCATTCTTCCATCCGTCCGGATGGACTTCTGTTTAATATTCTTCATTCTAAATCCTGTCTTGTTCCATTTCCGCTACGATGCACGATTGACGGAGGTGATAGACATAATGCACTCACAGAATCCCCCTTGGATATTACCAAAGTCAATCTCGTTGCATCTTGACTTCTCTCTCTCTCTCTCTGAGTCTTCACGAAGCTTTGATATCTTCAGCACTATAGAATCCCTCATCAAGCTTCTCTTGATTCTGCGTTCTGAATCAACTCCCCCTTTTGGTTGACTCTTTCTTCAGGCTCCCCCTTTCGTTAAGCTTCCGTGCTTTTAGGATCGACACCTGGTTCTACTAGCTCCCCCTTGCGTCAAGCTTGTCTTCAGACTCCCCTTAGTTTCAGCTATCAGGATCGTTGTCTGGCTCTTTCATCTGGAAATCTCAAACCATTTATAAGATATTTGACAATTTAAGATTAAAAACCTAGCTTTAAACATAAGCTGGAGCATTTCAAATATGTAACAGTGAAATCTTTTTGAATAATCAAGAATCAGAAATCTGTCTCTAAGCATCAAAATATAACTTTTAAAGCTCAATATATTCTAGGATCGAGAACCTGGCTTTATTGTACAAATGTAACAATATGTAATCATCCAGGATTACCCGACTCTACTCCCCTTATCAAATGACTTTATAAATTTGACAGTTTAAGTATCTAAAACTTCACGGATAATCTTCCAAGTTCAAATTAATGACCTTGGAGATTTAACAAACTGTTTTTGATTTTTATGTAAAACTTCAAGTTTCAAATTAATGAACTTGTTCATTTTCAGAAGCATGTTCAACATATTCAGATTTTGAAATTCATCTTTCAAACATCGGTTGTCTAAAATAAAGTAGAAACAAAATCTTTTTGTATTTCTATGAAACATAAAGCAGTAAAGAAATATTTACAGATAATATTTTTCTTTGAGTTCGTGTCAAAGGATCATATCAGTTTATGACAAATCACTAGCACCGTTGAGCTATAAACACTTTAAGTTCTAAACGATTCACTTAGATTGTCAGTATACTGATCCACTTAAATTTTCACACAAAGTTTAACTGGTTCGAGATACGAGATTTAGTGTTTTAAGAACTTAACTTATTAGCGTGTCCCACCTCAGAATATACTCCTGTATCAAGATTCCTTAGATTCAGTCTTACAGGTGAATATACTATATTTATATCTGTACTTTGGGTTAGTGCGAGACCTTGAGAGCTCAGGTATGAACTACCGTTTAGTCAAAGAGATGAAGGCTCGACTTTGAGGTGTGTCCCACTTAGGGATCTTCTTTACAACTGTATTTGATATATATCTTTCGATATTTTCTCAATTTTTATCCAGAGGGTAAGCTTTAAGTGCATAAAGTATTATACGAGATCTAGGCCATTGCTGATGCAAAATCAGGAGACCAGGTATAATACCCCAGATATCAAATAGTATAAAGACCTAGTATCTTAGAATCTGGCAATCTCTCAAGCAAGATTTCGGGGGTTACCCATATATCCGAGAGATGTTCCCCACAAGATAAGTAAGTTATTGATATTTAGCTTTATATCTCGAAATCAATCTACTAAATGTGTAACAACCTACTGGCATATCATCAGTGAGACCGTTTATCACATTTTAGTTGCTATTTCTTTAGCATACTGTGATTATCTACTGATGTACTATCATTTCCTCTTTTTACACAAAACTCTTTTTCATTTTCTCATGTTTTTGGCATTTTCAAATTTTCAAATGTTTTTGTTTTTCAAAATTCTTACTCCCCATAAATTCAAAACATTTAAGAAAATTTGATAACCGATGCAGATAGCTTTGTCTCGCCATCCATTTTCTACAATAACATGCTCTGTTTTGCATAAAGTACCCCCAGGATTTATAATACATTGATTTTTAACAGTGTTAAAATCATTTTCAATTGTGAAATAATCATGTTTGTTCAGCCGTGAGGGTTTCGGCATATTCAAATAACCTATTTTTGAAATTTTTGATTTTTAACATATCTAAAAACAAACATATTTTTTCATTTTTCAAATTTTGACACAATAGAAACATATTTTTGGTTTTTAAATTTTTAAATTTTTAGGATTTTTGAAATATGGTTTATTTATATACAAGAACGAACAAACTCCCTGTTTTCACTTGCAGGGATCCGCAGCCTCCTCCTGTGTCAGGCTGCTCCTCTGTCCATTTTGACAATCAACCATCTGCTGGAGCACCTGCACATTCAAATAATTTGATCATTTAAACAATGCAACCCAAGCCTATTTAGACTCAGGTAGCTGAACATAAATTATTTCAGGTAAAACTGGATAGTTTCTTTCATTTTTCTCAAAAACATCTTCGTTTCGAGTATCACTCACAGAAGTTTGGTTCTTGACCACCCAAGTTTGTCCTTTTAAAACATTCATTCGATAAAATCTTGAATCACTTTGAATGTTTTGTTTTGACAAATCGTTTTTAGGTTTCCAGATTTGTTTTGGTTCTGAAACATTTTCTTTCTGTTTCCAAATCTGTTGTGGCACAACTTTGGGTGTCGTTGGTTTCGGTTTCCAAGTTTGTTTTGATCCAAACTTATTTGACTTCTGTGTCTTATCCTCAACTTTCCTTTTCTTGTCAACATCAACAGGTTTCGGATTTGGACATTTGTGACCAAGATGTCCAATTTGATCACACTTAAAGCATGTTCTCTTGGACACATCTTTAACCTGTTGTTGTTGCTTTTTCTAAGCATAGAACTCTTCATTAGACTGTTTCCTAAATTAGAGTTCCTTCTCTTCCTCAGAACTTGTTCCGTGAACAAAGTTCGTCTTTTTATGATAATTTGGCTTTTCAAATCGTTTCTGATTTTGTTTCTTCTTATAACCCAACCCAGCCTTCATATTTTTCTTTTTGTAACTAGGTTTGTTATAAAAGGACTTCTTGCTTTTTCCAGCAAATTTTGAAATTTAAGATTTTTCAATTTCTACCAATTTGAAAACTTTGTCAATCTTGTCTGAAATCACATTCTGAATTGGGACTTCAATATCTTAGAATAATTTGTCCGATCCAATCATGGTGTATGCCAATCCTATCGGATCATCATTTACATTTTTCTCAGATTTTGAATTTTTAAGATAACTCTCATGGAAACTTCCCTCATTTTCATCATTTGACTCAGACTTATCTGTTTGGTAGACTCCTCTGTTAGCACGCTTTCAACAACCTTACCTACCACCTTTGAATCATCAAGATCATCAGATTTGGTGTAAGTCACATCGATGTTGTCAGGTAATTGGTCAACCATATTAATGACTTTTTCCACCTTTTCGCCATCATAGAATGTATAATTATCCTCCAACGGTGGTGGAACCTGATGGTATTCTGACCCAATTCCCTTTTTGTTCTTTGCAGACTCTTTACCATCCGGTGTGATGTTGAAAATACGCTCAAAAATGTAGGAAGAAGCATGATAACTTTGAATTTTGTTAAGCAATTTTTCTTTTTCAGCCAGTTCTTGTTTATGTTTAGCAACTTCATCAATATAGTTATTTAGAAGTTTTTGTTTTCCTTCATATCTGGCTTTAAGAAATTTAGTTGTTTCTTGACAGCTGACAATCTGTTATCCAGACTTGTGACTTTACTTTTCAAAATTTCATAAGCTTCTTTTACCGTGTGATATGACAATTTCATTCCATCATATTCTTTTTGCAACTCTTGAATTGTCACAACTGGCACAAAACCGGTAATTTTCGTACCATTTTAACAATTATTCGTTTTCTGCAATTATGTGCTTAACCGTCAACATTATCTGCTTACTTTCTTTACATATGAATTCATGCATGTTTTATACTTCAACTATTGCATTGTGCAATACATTAAGCGTTGCGTCGGAACGACTAGTAAACTCACCGGTAAGACAAACTGTGTCAGCATGACTGCATAATACAATCAGACAATAGATTTAAGGGCTAGGAGTAGGTCCAACCTCAAAAATATATTAAAACCCAAGTGTAGGAACAAGGGTTAACATAAACATTTTCTGGAAACTAAAACAGACACTAAAAAGTACCCGTAACGCACTATAAATGCAGATTTCTGTAGAAAAACAGCAAAAACAGTATTTAAACCATGAAATAACATGCAAAATTTATGTTTTAGTGTCCAGAATAACTTGTAAAGTGTTAGGAATGAAAACTGTCACAAAAGGTGTTTCATACCTAGTCAAACTGCGCGATTTAGCACTTTAACGAACCGATAACCGAAAGAATAACCGGACACTACCCAAAACATCAAAACTAGACTAGAAGCATTGTTTTTATGATATAAAGCTAGTTATAGTGATAAAACACCTTAAAAATAAAAGAAAACGCATAAACACACTTAATTTAAACATAAACCCCTAACTTGCTTTCTAGTCCTTTAACTTCCAAAGTTTACACTTTACCCCCCCCCCCCTTCCATGTATAACCGGCCCCAAGGGCCCCACAACCTTTTGAATATAATATTTCTAATGTTGGGGAGATATTAAACATTAGAACCTATGGGTAACCAAGTGTTGTGGATATAAGAACATGACTAAGGTGTTAAGAAACATTATCATCTTCTCAACTTTCAAACTCCATATTTTTCTCCTCTCTTCTTCTTCCTCTTGGCCATACATAGGCACCCACACATCCACCATTTTCAATCATCTTACAATCAATCCAAGGTTATATCAAGGTGTAAGAAGGTGATCTAAGAAGGCTTGAAGCAAAGGAAGCTCAAGGACCACTTGGAGAAGCTTTTAACCTCTCATTTTCTTCTATCTTCATCTTCGTCTTGTTTATGCCATTTCCCTATCCACTTTAGCTAGTAGTAAGCATGTTAAACTCTATTTTAATTCATGTTAGTGTTATGTAGAAGTTACACCATCTAAGAAACTAAACTTTAAAGGATGAAGACATGAAGATCTAACATAATCTAAAGAAAAACAAGTGATTTTAGTGATGTTTGATGCATGTTATTAAGTTGTGAACGCTGGATCTTGTGTTTATGTTTAGATCCATCATGTTAAAGCTTGTTAGAAGCTTAGATCCAACAAGTTTAAGCATTGATCTTGAAAGATCCATGGTTAAACTTGAAGATGAACATGAAATGCCTTTATGTAAACTTGAAAAAATGATTTTAAAGTATGTTCTTGTGTTCTTGAAGTGACTAAGTTTATGTAAGTTTAACTTATGAAACTAAACTTCATAAAAAGTTTGTAAAAAGTTCATCAAGAAGCTTACTTTTGAAAGATTCAAGTATGTTAAGCATGGATCTTGAAAGATCCATGATGAAACTTGATGATGAACATAAAGATCTTTAAAATAAACTTAAAAATGGTTTTCAAATATGTTCTTCATAGTTTTGAAACCCTAAAACTCATGGATGGTTTATTTTGTAAGTTAAAGTTTCATATAAAGATTGTTAAAACCTAACAAGAACACTTGTTTTTGGAAGAATGGTGTATGTAAAGTGTAGATCTAAAAGACTACACATTTTTAACAAAAATCAAGTTCATCATAATGTCACACCCCGACCGCATTAAAACAACAAACCGTGGCGGAAACGTCGGGGAGTGTCGTAACAAAATCATTGTTTCATAACACATGGATTAAAGTTTTGTTTTATTGAATTAAGTTTATTACATTGTATTGAAATTAGAAACAAAACATGAACAAATTGACTTTCATTGTTATTAAGTCACTAAGGCCTCGTCCACTCCTATATAAGTATGCATCAATATCATCATCAAACATCATCATCAACTATGGTACCTGAAACACATGTTAAAATACGTCAGCATAAAAATGCCTGCGAGTACATAGGTTTTATGTGAGTGTCAGATTCATGGCTCGTTTACCTTTTGAAATAACTCAAACAACTTTGTTATTTGATATTAGAAAACTTAGTTTTGAAAAAAAATGTTTGTATTGTAAGTTAAATAACCAAGTCAAAACAGATTAGTTATAATTCATAAAACCTCGATATCATGAATCTTAACTCAAAACATTTGTTTATGTAAACCCAGATTGTAAATGGTTTTTGTAATAAAACTCGAATGGTTTATATTGTTAGAAAAACCTTGTAATATAACTTCGTTTTGATAACCTTTACCCAAGTGATCTAGATAACGCAACGATATATAATGTGTTAAAATCACTTATATATAGGAAGTACCAGCGGCGTATCCACCATGCTTTTAACACATTACACCCGCCCCGTTACCTAATCACTTCCCTAACCCAACGGTTCAAACAGTTCCAAACGGTTCACATAAATCAATCAGTTCCAAACGGTTCACATAAATCAAACAGTTCCAAACGGTTCACATAAATCAAACAGTTCCAAACGGTTCACAAGGATCAAACAGTTCCAAATGGTTCAATCAGTTCAAATAATTCACATTGTAATATAAACCATAACATTTGTTTAGAAGACTCGAAATCATTTAGCACATATGAATCACCCCAAAACAGTTTAAAACGGTAAAAGATGGGAACTATGTACTCACCTGAGAATGCTTAGAAGTCTTGAATAACAACCAAGCAACACTAGAGGGATCACGAAAATCAACCGGCACCTAATATAGGTAACTACATTAATAACCAGACCTAAATCGAAAGATCGGATAGGATGAGGTTTCGTAAACCAAATGAGTATTGGAACTCATATGATATGGTTTAACAAAGCCTACATACTAAAACGGAACCTACCCTAAGTGCTTACGACCCATTACGACCCGTTTAGGTAGCTTACGCTACTTTAACGCGTCGTTCGCGCAAAGCGCGTTCAGACCGCCTAACTAGTCCTATGACAAGTATTATATGCCTAAACATATTTAAATATGTTGCATAATCAGTTAAATGACAAAAGTTTAAGTTACATATGCTTAAAATCCAATTATGCATGAAAAGGGCATTTTGGTCATTTTACCTAAGGCATATAAACAACCTATCATACAACTAATTAAACTAAGTGACCATAAGGTATAACCTCGGAAGGTTATTCCCTATACATCTATGGTCACTAAACATGCTTGGTCGGATCCTAATGATCGACCAAACGGGTCTGTTTTGAAAGTCTAAGCGGTTGTTTAGACCGCTTATCTTACGACCCTATACAAGCACTAAACTAAAAGTGACGAGTTAAACATGTTAAAACATGTTTAACGAAGTTAGAAAACATGCTTGATATCAAAACAAAGGGAATTGATACCCAAGAATAGTTTGGTTGCAAAATATGCATAAACGCGCATTTTGACTGAAACTATGACTCGTCACTACACCTAATCAACGTGGTAATCAGTAGGTATAGTCACACGAACCTATAACCATCGTGATTACGCTCACGTTGCAAAGTTCAAACGAACTTTGTGTTGACCGTTGACTGGTCAAAGCAGAAATCAGACACTGTTTGACCTTTACGCTTAAAAACGCATAAAAGAACGAAAGAAACTTATAAGTGGTCCAAGCTAGGATGATTTGATCTAATTTGCTCAGGTATGAAGTGGGGGAAACTCCAACTTAGAGCAAATAATCTGATCAAGTGTGAGTTGAAATGAAATGGGGGTTGGGTATTTATAGGATTTCTACAACCGTTAAGATCGTTCCTCGATAAACGAGCTTCAATCTCAACCATCCGTGTGTCCCCATTGTTTTATAATACCATGGGTGTCCAAAACAAGCCCCAAGTATGAAGAAACCATGTGCAAAAACCCTGAAAACCAGCTGCTGAAACAGAAACTGAGTTTGCTGATCTGGGTAGCTCTCGCCCCCTGCGTAAGGAAAGGCTTCCTCTTACGCGCCCCGTGTAAGGCAACTATCAGAAAATGTCAGTTTTGGTCCCTGCAGCCCAGAAACTTGATTTTCAAAGCATTTTTGGCACGTTTAAGCCCCGTTAACAACATTTCAAGGCTCTAAAATGAGGTTAAAGTATAGGGAACTAAAAATATGCACAAAAACATCTTGGATGTCGGTTCGTTTGGCCGTACGGTTGCGTTGTTCGGTTAATTACGGCGGAAGTCGCAACGGACGCAAAAACGATCCAAATTACGCTACGAATGGAATTTTATCATGCCAATCACTAAAATAAAATATTTTTATGATTACATAAATTTTTGGATGTCCGAATATATTCAGAACGTAAGATATGCACGAAAATGCAAACTTATGCACTTTTTAACGCTTTTAGTCCCTGTTTGACCCAAAAGTTTATTTCTTGCACACCGAACCCCTCAAAGCCTATTTCTAAGCTATGTGAAGGATATTTAGGGTATGTTTAACTTATGGTCATGTTCCAGAATGTTCGTTACTATCCGATTCGGTATACTTTTGTAGTTTGACATAAATAGTCCCTGCGATCGAATAAACTTGATTTCGACACACAAAACCCTCTAAAACTTATTTCTAAGTTATGTAAAGGTTATTTAAGGTATGTTAAGCCTATGTCACTATTCCAGAGTGTTTGTTGCATTAAACTGGTTATATTCACATATCAGTTCGCGTATAACCTTCAAGAAAGCGATTTAAAGCTCGAAATCGAACAAGAATTGATATGTGTAAATGATAGACATATTTATACAAATCCCAAGTATGAAACACAATATTTCATTGATTTGGTATTTGTTTGATGGTCGAAAAGACACATATGTCACAGTCTCCCCTACTTTAGGAAATTTCGTCCTGAAATTTATTCGTAGGAGTCTGTTTGTGACGTTGTGTTAAATAATTGTCTTGCATGGAATCTAGGGTGTCATCTATTTACGTAGAGTAACCCATCAAAGATTTTTATGCAAGGCAAAACCCTGTCATTCCCCAGTGGATATACTTCGAAGTGAAAATGAATGGACGATTCACTTTCTCCAATGGGTTCTTTGTCAGGTGTCGAAAGGATATTTATTTCCCTTGACGGATATTCTTCTGAAGCGAAAATGAATGGATGCTTCATTTTCCTCAACGGGTTCTCCATCAGAAATGGAAATGAAGGAATAAACAAAAGGATATTCATTTCCCTCAACGGATATTCTTCAGAAATGAAAATAAGCGGATGCTTCATTTTCCTCAACGGATATTCTTCAGAAATGGAAATGAAGGAATAAACAAAAGGATATTCATTTCCCTCAACGGATATTCTTCAGAAATGAAAATGAGCAGATGCTTCATTTTCCTCAATGGATATTCTTCAGAAATGGAAATGAAGGAATAAACAAAAGGATATTCATTTCCCTCAACGGATATTCTTCAGAAATGAAAATGAGCAGATGCTTCATTTTCCTAAACAGATATTCTTCAGAAACGGAAATGAAGGAATAAACAAAGGATATTCATTTCCCTCAACGGATATTCTTCAGAAATGAAAATGAGCGGATGCTTCATTTTCCTCAACGGGTATTCTTCAGAAATGGAAATGAAGGAATAAACAAAGGATATTCATTTCCCTCAACGGATATTCTTCAGAAATGAAAATGAGCGGATGCTTCATTTTAATCAACGGGTATTCTTCAGAAATGGAAATGAAGGAATAAACAAAGGATATTCATTTCCCTCAACGGATATTCTTCAGAAATGAAAATGAGCGGATGCTTCATTTTCCTCAACGGATATTCTTCAGAAATGGAAATGAAGGAATAAACAAAGGATATTCATTTCCCTCAACGGATATTCTTCAGAAATGAAAATGAGCGGATGCTTCATTTTCCTCAACGGGTATTGTTTAGAAATGGAAATGAAGGAATAAACAAAGGATATTCATTTCCCTCAATGGATATTCTTCAGAAATGAAAATGAGCGGATGCTTCATTTTCCTCAACGGGTATTCTTCAGAAATGGAAATGAAGGAATAAACAAAGGATATTCATTTCCCTCAACGGATATTCTTTCAGAAGTGAAAGATGAATAGCTAGTTCATTTTTCCTCAACGGGTGCTTCATAAAAAATGGAAATGAATAGAGTTAACTCTAGATACATGACAAAACTTGCTGAAATTCCATAATTATGTATGCATCCATAATTACGTAATTCCTTGCACAGTCCGCACAGTTTGTTTTGTAATGTATAGGGGATGGAATTTGAACAAGCTTGAGATAACTTTGATTAGGTCAACACATAAACACATAAGCACATAATTGTTTTCTTGGTTATTAATTTGTTAACAGTTTGTTATTAATTGGTATTAACTTGTTGTCGATTTGAACATGGGTATTCAAGGTATACCGGGAACCCAGTCGATGGACTTCAATGTCCTCAAGAATCTATCCGAAAAGATAAGATGATCTTATAAGAATTCGATTTCGATTACAAGGAATCGTAACAATTCGAATTAAGGTACACAAGGAATCCAATTAAGGACTTTGATTCTGCGCTTTGAACATCCACGAGTATCTAATTATGAAGAAGAACCTCGAAGGATTTGGAATTCGTATAGCGCGAAGAGTTTAGGAACTTTGATACTAAGTATGCTAAGACCATATATGAAGTACAGTGTTTATGAGATCAAGGTGCTAGATATTCCAAGATAACATATGAAGCAAACGGATTCTTGAAGTCATTATGCCAAGCATGCAAGGCTAGCATACAATGTAGGGTGTTCTTGAAACTCGAGTGCTACGTATGTTAAGGCAACATACGAGCAAGGTTGTTTTACAAGGAATGCAGTTCCTTGATTGTCGGTATCGTAGGGGATTTGTTGTTTATACATGCAACCACATTTGTACACTACGATGTAAATACATGATTTATTATAAACAATAACAACAACTGTTTCATAGACCTTGACAATAAAAGAAAATAATACAATAAGGCTTGATTATTTCTAAACAACGTTGTCTTCTAGTTGGTCAGATGCTCATCCCTGCGCTGGATTCGCATTAGCAAGCTTTGGGCAATTTCTTCGTAAATGACCCACCTCGCCACAGTTGTAGCAAGAA
>JARYGA010010548.1:0-30434 GCA_030545235.1 Helianthus tuberosus
AAATATTTCGAGCGAGCGTCGAACGAAGTTCGAGCGATATGGACAACCGTGTCGCACGATTTAAATTTGTTGGGAGAGATAGTAACAATATTGGGTCTCAAGTGTTTATGTCTTTAAAAACAGACACATTTCATGGCATAATATTTTTCTTATGAATAACAATGTTTTGGCCTACAAGGCGATGATCATCTTGCATGAACAATGATGTTGAGAGGAGACAATCGACTTAGGGTAACGACATGAAACATTGAAACGATGAGCAGACTGTCTTTATTGGTTTAGGGTTTAACTTTTATATTTGATATGAATTTTTTATTGTCGTGATTGGCTAGTACGTATAAATGTAGTTGTAAATTTGTATATAGTGGACCAAAATCTAATAGAGTGGTTTTTATAAAATTATAAATTTAATTTATATTTAAGTATATATGTATGTGTGTGTATATATAGGTGTGTGTGTGTGCATATATATTTATATATGTATAATTCATATTTGTCTATATATATATATAGGGGACCGCTAGAAGGAGAACCACCTCGAGTTGTAAGAACCGCGAGAACTACTTGATCCGGGGCGAGGTGGACCAAATTATTTTTTTTCAAAAACGTAGATGCATGTATTATAAACACATTTGTAAAAAAAATTAAAAAAAATGTCGTGTGTGTAGTTCTGAGCACCACAAGTTTGTGGTTTACGAGTTCCGTAAATTTACGGAACTCGTAAACCACAAACTTGTGGTGCTCAAAACTACACACACGGCATTTTTTTAAAATTTTTTTTTTACAAATGTGTTTATAATACATGCATCTACGTTTTTGAAAAAAAAATTGGTCCACCTCGCCCCGTACGGTGTGGTTCTCGCGGTTCTTACAACTCGATGTGGTTCTCATTCTAGCGGTCCCCTATATATATATATATGTGTGTGTGTGTGTGTGTGTGTGTCTATACATGTTTATATATGTATGTGTATATGCATATGTATGTATATATATATATATACACTAATTAAAAATAATAATTCGAGCCGAACCAAGCCGAGCGGACCTTTGCTCATGCTTGGCTCGTTTACAAACCGAACCGAGCAAAGCGGCTCATTTACAATTAAGTGTAAAATCTAACGAGCACTTCTCCGAGCAATTTCCAAACAAGCGTCGAGCGAGCGACAAGCGGCGAGTGGTTTAAATGGCCCTAGATCGAACCATTAACACTTGGTTTTTTTTGGTGAAATGTTCATCTCTGCCGTTTTGAGCATCCCATGTAGCTCTGGTACTGTCTTTACCTAGTCATTCATGTTAAAGTTCATAAAAAAATGATCATAGTGACTGGAAAGAAAGTTGAGAATGAAGTCAACAGCCATCTTATCTTGGAGAGGATAACCAAGTTTGTTTAATTGGTCGATGTAGCCTTTTTTCTTGAGGACATGAGCACTAACTGAGGAATCCTCTTGCATTCTACAGCTTAGGAGATGTTTCATGGTGTCATAGCGTTCTTGACGGGCTTGTTTCTGGAACATGCCTTTGAGTTGCTCAATCATGTCAAAGGCACTCATATCTTCCATATTCTTCTAGAGATTTGGGGACATGGTGGCTTGAATAAGGCAAGCAACTTCCATGGCATCTTCTTTATGTTTATCGAAAGCTTTCTTCGCAACAACAGTACCATTTTCAGGTGCGGTTAGGATTGGGGTTTCAAAAATATAATGCTTCTTTGCCACTCAAGAAAGTTGGTTTCATTTAGTTTGTCTTTCTCAAGTATGGACTTGAGAGCAAAAGAGGAGTTGTTTTCCGAAGACATCTGTTTAAGCAAAATTATTTAATTAGTATTTTAATTGTATTTTCCTTATTTAGTGAGGTGAGAGGATACGGAATGAGAATCCGGTTGGAAGCTCTTTCTAAAGGAAGTTGTAGCACGCAACATTAGCAAGCGGTTTAAGCGGACTGACAACGTTTGTCAATTGTGAGAAAAGCACAACTCCCGGGGTTTATGAGGCGGTGAGGATAACATTTTGCCCTTGCATTGATACGTTCGGCCTCATCTATGCCACTTTTGTTCTCGAGACAATTGTAGCACGTAACACGAAAAGAAAAGTAATAGTTGTCGTAATACGGTCACATATGGAAGGGTCGGATGTGTCGACGAATCCCTTGCACCTTGGAAGGAAAAACTAGACATCAAGTGTCGTGCTGTGCCTCTGACGTGCGTGCTTGAGGATATATTTTTTAGATATATTTTAGCTCTTTTTACTCGCCGATTCAAGTTTTAAATTTATAGAACACGATATTCTACTATCACTCTACACACACGTTAGGGCAAGTGCACCCATCGCGGACTTAGTATAGTGATGGTAAGATACCGAGGTCGTCCAAGGACACATGAGCTTTTAATACCGGCCTATCGTTAACGTCTAATCGAACCAAACTTTGATGTTTTAAGGCTATAAAAAGATAAACTAAAAAACCAAAATAAAATATAAGGAAAAACAGATAGACAAGAAGGAATCACTTGGTTCAAACTCATCTTTTATGTATCCTTTTGATGATTTCCGCACTTTGGACATTTTAAGAGATTATCTTAGTTATAGTGGTAGGCCCCTCTTGTGAAGGCAATGTTACCCTCAACCTATTGGTCTGAGTCAGCAGGGATACAATCCTGCAAGGTCAGATTATTGAAATATAATTAAGTAAGTTATTAATGCGAGAAGTGGTGGGCCCCCTTCCAAGCAGCGGTCACCCTCAACCCTTTGGTCTGAGTCAGCAGGGATATAGTCTTTGCAGGGTTGGTTTAAACTTTTAATAGTAGTTTATAGATAAGAGATTCAAGCGGTTTGCATTTCTCCCACGGGGGGTTATGCTCGTCCGCTCGTGAAATGTTACTAAGCTTGAACAAGGTTCTCACATGATCTATACACTGAACGAGACATAGAATTTACCCAACCACCCTTCTAACCCCCTTCCAGGCAATTAACGCGCTTTATATAGACCGTAAAGACACGAATATGTGAATCAATGACATATGAAGAATGATGATAAATTCGCCTTCAATATAAAAAAGCTAGTTATTAAAGTCATCAATATATACCCAATTAAAAAGTTGCCAAAGATTGGAAATAAAAAAGTAATGCATAAAAGATTTGTCTTCACCAAGTGATGTAACAGTTTAGCTAAGCATGGCCTTTGTTTGACAAAGACTCTTACAATCGATCTTGGATCCCGAGACTACTACACACACTCTAAATGATGGAAGATGGAAGATGGATGATGGTGGTGTTGTAGTGGTGGTGGAGTGGTGGCAAGTGAGAGAGAAGTGGTTTGTCAAGGGATGGATTGGAATTGACCCAAGCACCTCTATTTATAGCTGAATCAGAAGCTCACCACGGCCCTTGCCCGCCTGGCACGGCCCCGTGGCCATCTCTCTCTCTCTTCCGCATTAACTGCAGTGTCAGGTCTTGTACTAACATGGCCCCGTGTGTCAACGGCACCACCTGTGGCCAATATATTTGCTAAACTATGTCAGATTCTATGAATCTTATAGTTGACCATGCCCCGTGATGCCTTCGTACGGCCCCGTGATGCCTTCGCACGGCCCCGTGTTGGTTGTCTGTTTTGTCCTTTGCTGTTGTCTTCTCTTCTGCAGAGATTCTGTCTTGGACACGGCCCGTGTCTGGTGGACACGGCCCCGTGTCTGGTGGACACGGCCCCGTGTCAGGTCTTCTATTCCTGCCATTTTCATGGTTTGGATATGGATCGGGGCTTGGCGAGTTGCGTCAATCCTCCTTCTTTGTATTTTATGTTGGTTTTTGCTATCACTTTGCTCTTTTGGCATAATTATGCTCTTTTGACCCTGTAAATAAAAAAGTAACAAAGAAACAAGCTTGTTCTAACATTAGTACCAAAAAAGGGTTGATTTTACGGCGTATTTGATATAATTTATATGTTATATTTTAAGCAAATCAGGCTCCAACACCGATGGTTCGCATTATGCCCCAAGTGTTACTAGTAGTAGGATGCATAGACAATTGGTTTTAATTTTTATAAAATAGGGTCGTTATAGTTAGTTTTAATTTAGATATTAAACTCTTGATATTACCAAAAGGACCCTTTTATCTCTCGGGACAATTAGTTTTAGATAACCTATAAAACAAAGTTTGTCGTGACTTGGAATAACCAAATTTAAATTTGATAGTGAAGACTATTAAGTTTATGAGTTTTTCAAGATGTGAGAAAAAACATGTTTTAAAACTCTCGTGGTTAGAAAATTTACAACTTGCTTGAACTTGCTTTTCTTGATTCCATTTTTAAATCTCCTTTTAAGAATAGGTTGATGTGTAATAACATTTATTAAAAGCAACCATAATACAAAAATGAATATGTAAATCATATGGGCATACGTTTTGATCTTGCTAGAGCCAAGTAGCAAGATTAATGGGGCCACGGGTCACACAAAAAAACAACCACAAGGATGGACTTGAGTGCATCTTGTTGTCTTGAGCGACTCCCACTAACTCCAAGACTCCCTTTGGCATTTTGTTTTGCTTCGAGTGTGCTTCAGGTCTTCGGTCAATGATATTTAACAAGTAAATATAATAAAGACAAAACCCTATCTTTTACAACTTTGAACCAAAAAATGGGCCAAAACCATAAACTAGTCTATTACAACTTTGAGCCACAAAGTGGGCCAAAACCAAATATAAAACACAACCATAAGATCAGGCCCGATTTACGTATTCAACATAATCAAAAGCTTGTTTGGGCAAGTTTTGGTCAACCACATATTAGCACTTAAAACTATGACCAAGATATATATGTTGCCCAAAATAAAAATAAATCAAAACTTTAGACATTCAAAGTTTGTGACTTATTATTCCGGTGAAAAGGACCGGTTTCGATTTGCATGTAGTGAGCATCGGCTCTGATACTACTGATGGATATCCGTGGTAAATAAATTTTTTGAACCGGGTTCATATATGTATGTATATATATATATATATGTTTATTTGTTACAAATATTAGCCAAAATACTTTTGACAAGTATGTATGTATGTGTGTATATATATATATACACATATATAGGGTAGGGTTCTAGTGTGAACATCCTCCCAAGAGTGAACTGTGTGAACTTATATAGACCGTTGATCTTCATCATCTTAAGATTATAATAGAATGGCAAGATCGTAATTATTGGGTTAATTTTATATATTTAATTAAATATAGAAGGGTATTATTGTACATTTACAATTAACAAATATGGAAGTTTATAACCAAATAGTCCTCTAAAATCATGTATTTCAAATATTTTTCAATATCTATCATTATCTCCTCCATTTATTTGTGTTATTATCAAATAAAAGAAGACAGAGGGACATTGGAACGCCGACGAAGAACAAATGGGCGGGGACGAAGAACAATATTTACCGTCATCATCACCTTCGTCGGAACGGCGAGCAACCACGGTACACCGATGTAATCTCCCGTTTTTGTTTCTTTATCTGCCGTATCGATTCTTCAGTATAGGGATTTAATTGAAAATTAGTAATTTTTTTGTTTTCCTCATCTACTGGAGAATTAGGGTTCCGATTTTAGCTGTTTGGATTTCAATTTTTGGGAAAACTTGTTTATATCGTTTTTAGGTTTAAAGGGTATTCGTCGTCGATTTCAATAGTGGGTTAGGGTTTAGTTTCCTTTTAGATGCCAATGTACACTTGTGTATTCCGATCAATGGTGTTGATTTTTAGGGGGGAAATGTGATGAGGATTGTACACTGGGTTGTACACATATGTATATGTTGTTTTTTGTTTATTATTGCACTGAGTTTTGAAGATTTGTTAATAATGTGTTGTAATATTTGCTCTAAAAGTTTGTTAATCATAAGTTTCTTATAGAATGATCCTTTTTTGATCATTGGGTTTTTGAGTAATTGTTTAATTATTTTGAAGTATAGGATTGATTTTACAAATTTGTTGTTGTTGCTCTGTTTTGTATAACATGTTATGCTGTTTTGTATGTTGAGGTGTTGGAAAATCATTTTTTTGTACACATGTGTATTGCTTTCGTAAAGACTTTAGAATTCATTGGGTGTACACATGTGTATTGGAGAAGGTTTTGTGATATCTCAGAATTTTGTGTGTATTAAGTGTGTAAAGTCATTGATGTACACTTGTGAATTTTGCTCATTTATATTGAATTCGGAGTTGATGTATTTTTTTGCAAAAAGGAACAAATCCGTGATTGTTCGGCCATACAGATTGTTTTGTAAGTGAAAATATATATTATAATTATGAAAATTATCTTAAAGTATGCGGGACTGATTATGCAAATATACATTGTTTGTTGTTTTTTGTGCGTTCAGGCTAAGGATATCTAATGGAATGGAAAGCACGGCGATTCTGGATGTGTAGAAAAATTTAAAAGTGCTTTGTTCTTAATGGTCGAGAAAAAAGAGTCGTTAATGAGTTTGTCAGCTTGTTGTGTAATATGCTTTCCGATACTTGAGCATGACCATTTTTATTTGGTTTGTTTTGATATGGAAAACAACGCGATAATGGTCATCGACAATGCTAAACATGTGATGTTATGGTTTTTTGTATTGTTTTGAAATAATGGAACGCAAATTTAATTTCTAATTGTATGTTTTTTTTTAGAATTTTATACACCTCAGTTTACGTAATATAGCTTATGAATAATAAATTTTATACAATACATACACAATACACAGGTGCACAGTTATGATAACCAATATGATACACACATTAAGAAACTCAGTACACATGAGTACTAGTGTATAAAAATTCAAGTACACATGTGTACAGACATAGTAAACAGGTAAGTATACATGTGTACATGTAATATACATTATATAAAACACATATTAATGAACTAAGTAAACTTCTGTACGGATTTATGTTACATATTTTTCGAAGTCGAAACAATGTTGTTTCTATGTTTGTATATCTTGTAACATATTATACAAGTCATACCATTGAACAAATGTAAGTTTTATGGATGTCTACCGACGTATGTAATGTAGAAAAACAATAATTGTAAGTTAAAATATCTCATATTATATCGCATTGAACAATCACAAAACAATAAAAAAACTTTAGCAAACATTCAATAAGAAAGAAGGGAAAAATCCAACGGGATAAAAAGGTCCGTCTATCAGTTTTTACAAAAATTTTCTAGATCTCGCTACCGTTGTCTTCGCTCCCTAGAGCATAAAACGTATTGCCTAATCGTAATTATCTCATTGCCTATTTTTTTCTTTTTTTGAAGTACCCAAACGGGTTCCAAATCCTGCTAGCTATGCGTACTCCTCATACATTGTGATTGCTTGTTCAATCGTACTAAATCTAGTTTACACAAACGGTTTGAATCCGGGGGGACAATAGGTGTCCAGTACCTAGTCCCGTTGGGAGTTTCATACACGTTACTCGCAACCGACTCTGCACAGTATGTTAAAAAATATTATATACATATAGACAAGGGGATCAGACTAAAAAACATGCACTATGCTGTGTGAATAAGTAGAACGGATAAGCTGTTCAGTGACGAAAATTATGACGGACCATTAGTTGTAAGATTGCAATAAGGACAACAATGATGGGGGTCTTCAAATGCTCATTAACAAAAATTATGCTATTTACATGAAACTACCATGCGTTTTACACATGTGTACTATCATGTTGACATATATACACATGTCGCAGTACACATGTGTACCCTGTGTATGTACACATACGTATTACCGCAAACAGCATTGTTTTAAACTTACATTATGTGTAACTCAGAACCAAAGATTATACAAAACAAATAGGAATCAAAACTCAAGTTTACATATTGCAATAACGACAACAAATGCTAACAATGATGACATGTTCATTAAAAAAATTATCAATGGTCAAACGATACACACCTGGACGATCCATTGTTGTTATGAAAACATTATCATCAACGTTTTTGTCGGAATTATGATTATTGATTTCTGGGTCGCCCATGAATGAAAGACGGTAAGAACTGCAACAAAAAAAACATTTCAATGTTTTTCGTCGGGAAATCAATGGACAACAGATACAAACCTGGTTTTTCAGATATGTTCTCCTTGATCTTATGCCGTCTCTGATTAATGTTCGCCAAAATAAAACTACAATAACCAAATTAACTACCGGCGAGGATATAGTTGTGATCGATCTTCAGACGAAAAATTGACGTGATGTACAATGAAATTGGAACTTGATTTCCTGGGTTTAAGGAACTGATGTACGGTGAAATCGAAAGAGAATAAGTTGATTTGTTAAATAGATAAAGATCAAAATCTTATAAAAATATAAAATATGTAAAGATTTGGAACTTCTAAACTTGGCTAACGTGTAGCTGAAATGAATTAGTGATATAATGATTTAAATTTAATAATAGTTTATATGTACAATTAAAATCCTACCCCTGATCATCTTAAACAAAATCAAGGGCCAAGATTAGTTCACACAGTTCACTTTCAGGAAGTTTTTTACACTTGAACCTAATATATATATATATATATATATATATATATATATATATGGTGGGGTTCTGCTACAAAGTCCATTTTTCCTACAAAGTGTACAAAGTCATAAAACACCACAATTTCAGCCATAAAACACACTCAAAACCCACAAATAACAGAGTGAAGATCACTAAAACATAATATCCAAACCCTAACAATCCATAAAAATTTCAAACACACCATCCTAGAACTATAAATATAAAACACAACAGGATAATCAACATAAAACACACTAATGTTAGTCATTCGATAATCAAAGCCTTATCATCCAAAACACAACACAAAACTCATAAATATGACGTTTTAGCAATCTTCACTTTGTTATTTGGGAGGTTTTGAGTATTTTTATGGTTGACATTATGGTGTTTTATGACTTTTTACACTTTGTAGGAAAAATGGACTTGGTAGCCAACTCCCACCCTATATATATATATATATATATAGGATAAGGATCATGTGAGAAGTAGTAGGCTAAATGAGAAACTTGAGAAGCATTCTGGACCACACATTTTCCCTAAGCAAAAAAATGCAAAAAAAAGGTGAAAAAAATGCAAATTTTTTTTTTTTTTTTGGAAAAATCGCTGCTTTTTCTTTAAGAATTAATTTTTTTTTTGATTTATACACATGTGTATATTGTTAATCTTTTAACTATACATATATGTATATTGTCAATTATACATATATGTATATACATGTTTAAAATTGAAAAATAAGTGTTATTTAGGGTTTAGCATTAGTATTTAGGGTTTAGGGTTTAGCTTTATGGTTTAGGGTTTAACATTAGGGTTTAGCATTAGGGTTTAGCAATAGTATTTAGGGTTTAGCATTAGGGTTTAGCTTTTGGGTTTAGCTTTAACTTTTGGGTTTAGCTTTATCTTTAGGGTTTGTATTAGGGTTTAACATTAAGGGTTTAGCTTTAGTGTTTAGTTTTAGCTTTTGGGTTTAGCATTAGGGTTTACCTTTAGGGTTTAGAATTAGGGTTTAGCTTTAGGGTTTAGCATTAGGGTTTAGCTTTAGTGTTTATGGTTTAAGATTAACAATATACACATTTTTTCAATTTTAAACATGTATATACATATATGTATAATTGACAATATACATATATGTATAGTTAAAAGATTAACAATATACACATGTGTATAAATCCAAAATTTTTTTTTTTTTTTTAAATTTTTTTTTTTTAATCCTTAAAGAAAAAGCTGCGATTTTCAAAAAAAAAAAAAAAAAAAAAAATTTTGCATTTTTTTCACCTTTTTTTTTGCATTTTTTGCTTAGGGAAAATGTGTGGTCCAGATTGCTTCTCAAGTTTCTCAAATAGGGTGGACTTCTCTTAGGATCCCTACCATATATATATATATATATATATATATATATATATAGGGTCAGGATTTAGAGAAAACGGTGGAAAGTGTGAGAACGGTGAGAACGCTTATGAATCGTCCGATCAAAACAATCTATGGACTAGATTGGCGCGGTGGCGTTTTCGTAAATAACATCAATTTTACTACGTGGACGCGCTTCATTAAGGGTAAAAAAATCTTTTGACTTCTCCACACAAAACGCCATCTCATGAAATAAAACGCAAAATAAATAGCACACACCATTCTAACTAAAAACACCATTAGATATAAAATGTCAAACTTAATTATAATAAAATCCCGCCTAAAAAAAGCGCCAAAAAATCCTATATATAAAACATCTCAGACCTTCGATTAAAAGCACACACAAAACCCCAAACGCCATATTTAATATATACCATTCGTCTTAGAAACGCCAAAAAAACCCAAACATCAAATATCTTCTAAACCAAAACGTTTATTTGAAATTCAGTTTGGTTGTCTGTAAGGTTTAACTCAATGTAATGGACAAAAATCCTTAAGTGAGGATATTGTCCATTTCATTGAGTAAAATCTTATTGACTTTATCCTCAACTTACATCCAATTTATAACGCCAAAACATACAAAAACATTATTGAGGTTTGTTGTCAATAAAGTTTAGCTGTATGGGGTGGACAACATTGTCAGTTATCTTTCTTAACTGAGGATTAACAATGTTGTCCATCTCATACAGCAAACCATTATTGATTTTAGCATGATCAAATTTTGAGGTTTAAGGTGCTTTTATTTAGTGGCGTTTTTTTTATCGGTAAAATGCCAAAACTAAAAAATCAAACATCGTTCATTGGAAAATTCAAGATTGTTGGCTGAAGGGTGTAAACTCAATAATATTTTGCTGCATGAGATGGACAAATCTTCAAGAAAAATATGCTGATGTCAGACTTTGTGCTTCCAAATGACGACAAAAAAACTACTTGAAAAACAAAAAAACAAAATGAATCATACGAGAGTCGAAACAGCCAGTTAAGATTATTCAAAAAAGAAGAAAGAGACTGGTGACAGTGAAGATTTGGAAGATCAATTGTTTATATATTCTTTTTTTTTAATTTTCTTTTTCAGTTGATTGTTATATAATAAAAACGACATATATAATAAAAATGTCAGACAACCAAATGCTTGTTAAAAACGCTATCATGCCCCCAAAAACTCCCAAACTATAATAAAATTACTTTGGAAAAGTATTATAAAAAACGCAAAAAAAATAAAATAAATAAAAACCAAACTTGAAAATGTAACTAGAAACAGTAACTACAAAACTGTAAAAATGAAGAGACGGAAAATTTATTATATTAGAATCTAAAACATCAAACTTGAAAGACGGGACGTGTTACAGACTTCAGAGATAAAAGCTTATCAAAAACAATAATTACAAATAGTAACTGATATGACGAATAGTTTATTATAATAATGCACCACCTAACCTACGCCGCCAAAAGAAATCCTATAAAATAATACCTCTAAGCAACTTCCATTTAATCAAACCAAAAAAAAAACAAACGCCAATAATACTAAATACCACTCACTGTAAAACGCCAAAAAATAAAAAAAAATCAAAGATAGCTAATATGCTTTCTTGGATATTCAGTATTGTTCTTCGTGAAGTTTCACTGAATAGATTGTTAGGTGAGCGGAGTAACTCAGTAAGATTTTGCTGCATGAGATGGACAAATATTCAAGAAAAAAATACTGATGACAATCGAATGTCATTTTGTGTTCTTTGTTCTTGAATAAGGCTTGGATGAGGAGAAGAGATCAATGACACTGAAGAGTGAGATGATTATAAAGATGAAGATTAAGATGAAGAAAAAGCGAAAAACCCACCCACACGTCATAGATCTATGTCCCCAAACATCCACAAAAAGTCACTTCAACAAACGAGCAGGCAAAATAATCAAACCGATGGGTTTGTTAAGTTTTACAAAAAACGCCATATATTTGGTGACAGTTCAAAAGCCAAACAGTAGAATTGATTTAGTTTATTATCATACCGTAAAACGATACCTTTAATTAACAAGCAACATTTATTAAAAAATATTAAATTGATTGATAAAGATAATATTATTAAAAAATATGAAAAATAAAAAGTAAATGCAAAAAAGGGAATATGGTTTAAAAAAATAAAAAAAGGAAATATGTTGAAGTAAATATAATAATAAAGTATTATAATATTAAAATAATAAAACATTTAAAAAAACTATATATTATTTTAAATTTAAAATTACTATTTATCGTTCTTTGATAACAATATATATAATATATATAATATAATGGTAAAAAAAATGTAATAAATTCCTTTTATTTGTAATAATAATAGTATCAATGTCAAATAATGGTTAAAAAAGGGAAATAAATTCCTAATAATAATTATAATGGTTACACCAATCGAAACGATAAAAACAAACATCGGTACCAAAAATGATATTGTTCGAACGGTAGGATCCGTTCAAATCATCACGGTATTGGTACCGAAATTCATTTATCATTGTGGACATAGTTGTATTAAAATGAATAAATAAAAATGAATCCATGTACAAGTACCAATGTTGTTCGGTAGGGTATGGTAGTGGTACGGTGTTACTTTATCGAAAGCATAAACAATAAAAATAAATACCGATATCGATGTTCGGTCGGTTTCGGTTCACTACGGTAGCGGCACAGATTATGTTATCAAATAATAAACCATAAAAATTAATACATTTACAGGTACTGATGTTGTTCCATACTGCATGATAGTGATATCGTGTCATCTTATCCAAAGAAAAAACAATATAAACAAATATCAGTACGCGTACATATATTGTTCGGCTGGTTTCAGGTTGGTTTGGTATGATAGTGCCATAATATACGTTCTCAATAAAATTTATATCGCAAAGTCGAAAAATAAATAATTTGTCCTTGTTCGATTTGGTACGATAGCAACATAGTATCTATTTTCAATAAAATTTATATCACAATACTAAAAAAATAAAAAATAAACATAGAACACAAGTTATTGGATAAAAATCAAATTAATTAAGATAAAATAAAACAATTACTAAAAAAAAGACAATCACTGTTCATGGACACTTGAAATTCATATGTATAATAATATAGGTAGAGAATCCTGTAAAAAGTGCTCAAAGTGTGAGAAGTGTATTATAACACTATATATAATACTATATAACACCATATAACCACCGTATAACAATATGTAACCCCATATAATATCATATAACACTTTGTAACACTATATATCTTTATATAACAAATATAACACTATAGGTTGTCTGATAGCATGTCTCTGATAGATGTATAGTGTTATATTTGTTATATAATGATATATAGTGTTACATAGTGTTATATAGGATCCACTAAAAAGTGGATTTTGCCTAAGTAGCCTAAGAAGGATTGTGATAAAGACATGTGGCACTCCTAATAAGCAGGAATGAAGGGCATTTTGGTCCTTATAAATAGGAGTAAAAATGACATGTGACACCCCTTTTGTTTTTTAAAAATACAACAAAAAAATCTAGTACAAAAAAATTTAGCACAAAAAATCTAGTACAAAAAAATATAGCACAAAAAATGTAGTACAAAAAAATATAGCACAAAAAAATCTAGTACAAAAATATATAGCTCAAAAAAATCTAGTACAAAAAAATATAGCATAGAAAAATTCAACAAAAAATGTAGTACAAAAAAATCAAGCACAAAAAAATGAGAACAAAATTTAAGGCAAAAAAATTCAGCACAAAAAATTTAGCACAAAAATATAGTACAAAAATCCAGCACAAAAAAATGTTATACAACATAGAAATACAATACATTTTAGTGGGTTTTTTTAGTCTTCATATTTTATATAGCAATATGGTACTCAAATTAAATATAAAAAGACGCTCGATTTTACGGTGAATTTTTTATGAAAAAATAATGTCGTATAAAAAAGTTATGAACGTTTAAAAAACGGGGGTGGAATATGCATGTGCCTTGCATGTGGAGAGAGAAAGTCTATAAATAGAATTTTCCCAAGATACCCTTGCACTCCTCCTTTCTCCTACACTTTCATCTTAACCATTGATTTGAAAAATGAATGGTTAAGATTACTTCTTATCCTAATTAGGCAAAATCAACTTTTTATTTGATCTTACCCCACGGTGTTTATATGGTGTTATATAGTATTATATATAGTGTTATAATACATTTCTCTCACTTTAGGCCCTTTTTACACTATCCTTACCCTAATAATATAATATAATAGTTGGCCTCCAATCATTAGTGTAGTTTGGTATGTATTGCTACGTCTATCTGATATCATCTTATGTACTACAATATTAATGAAGCCGTAAACTGTTTTTCCTCTACAAATCTATATAAACATTGAATTAAAACAACACAAATCACACCAAAAATTGTATATTAAACATTGAAGTAAAACAGCATAAATCAAGCCAAAAATGAAGAACTCAATCTCCCTGATTGCCATCATCTCTCTCCTCATCTTCATCTCTCTCCCCACCGCCTCCCTCTCGCAACGCTGCAACAAAAACGACGAAAACATCCTCTTTCAAATCAAAAAATCCCTAGGAAACCCTTACCTTTTGGCCTCTTGGCAAACAACTTTAGATTGCTGCAAATGGTACTGTGTCAAATGCAACAAAACAACCGGCCGTATCATCGAACTCACCATCTTCTCCGGCAACATATCTGGCCAAATCCCACCTGAAGTCGGTAACCTTCCTTACCTCCAAACATTAGAGTTCCGAAAACTCACCAACCTCACCGGACAAATCCCATCAACCATTACTAAACTAAGCTACCTCACCATGCTCAGACTAAGCTGGACCAACTTATCCGGTCCAGTCCCTTCGTTCCTCAGCCAACTCACAAACTTAAACTTTCTCGATTTATCATTTAATAATCTCACCGGCTCTATCCCGCCCGAACTTGCAAAGTTAACAAAACTTGGTGCTCTACACCTAGACAGAAATAAGCTCACCGGAACCATCCCTGAATCATTCGGGACGTTCACCGAAAACGTCCCGGATCTTTACCTTTCACATAACCAGCTAACCGGAGATATACCCAAATCTTTAGGCTACTTAAACTTCACGGTGATCGATTTTTCAAGAAACCAACTGACAGGTGATTTCAGCATGTTTTTTGGGACAAACAAGACTATCCAAATAGCTGATTTTTCGAGGAACAGCTTTCAGTTCGATCTCTCTGATGTCGTGTTTCCTGCAAGCTTGACGTCTTTAGATTTGAATCATAATAAGGTTTTTGGTAGTTGATAGAAGCCGATTAGAGATGGCTAATCTCCCAAGAGACCCGTAGAGTGGGTTAGGCTCCAAAGAACAAGATAAGAGAAACACAAGAATTTGCTAACTTTTCTTCTTCATATTCAATGCAAAATGGATTACAATTTATAAGGAAGTATTAGTGCTATGAAGTATTCCTAAATTAATGCAAGTAGTGGAGAAATGCAATGAGTGGTCCTAGTTACATGCATGCATCGAAATGAAAACAATAAAACTAATTTGAAAGAGTCTTGCTCTTCAACCAACTAGAAGACGTGCTCCACTTTCAGCCTTTTTGACCGGGTCGGGTTTGCGGGTTAGGGTCAGCTAGGTTCTGGATCGTATCATTACTCCCACCCTAAAAAACGTCCTTGTCCTCAAGGACGGAACACGTGTCCACGGTGGCCGCCATTCATGTCTTCCGGTAGCATTCGGCTCCGTTGTAGCGTAAAGGCTCGATAGGTGCCATGGAGGTCGCCAATCTCGTCGTACGGTGGTATTTAGTTCTATGTTGTTCAATGGAGAGAGTCGGGTTTTGTGGGTGCCATGTTGGGTAGGTGAATGTGCAGTTTTGGGGGTTGGTTTAGTGTGTCGATGGGTTCCGTTTGAGGTTTGTTTTGGTGTTGATTTCGCGCTTGGTTTGGGCGATGTTTGTGGTGCCGGCGAGGTGGTAGAATAGGATCTTTTGGGTGCGGTTTTCGGGGTTGCTTGTTGGTGTTGACGGCTGCGTTTTTTGGATGCGGTTGAGGATATTTGATGTAAGAAAGGCTTCGGAGCAAATGGCTTGGTTGGCGATCGAGGAGGTGGTAATGGTGGACGAGCGGCGAGTGGAGGTGGTGGAGGTAGACCGAGGCTAGCGCAAAACTCGACGAGGCGTTGTTGGTTTTTCTCGATATTAGCCCACATTTCGTCGAGCAACAATGTGATTTTTGAGGTCATGATGGAGGTGAATTCGGGAATGAAAGCACCAATGATAGAAGCCGATTAGAGATGGCTAATCTCCCAAGAGACCCGTAGAGTGGGTTAGGCTCCAAAGAACAAGATAAGAGAAACACAAGAATTTGCTAACTTTTCTTCTTCATATTCAATGCAAAATGGATTACAATTTATAAGGAAGTATTAGTGCTATGAAGTATTCCTAAATTAATGCAAGTAGTGGAGAAATGCAATGAGTGGTCCTAGTTACATGCATGCATCGAAATGAAAACAATAAAACTAATTTGAAAGAGTCTTGCTCTTCAACCAACTAGAAGACGTGCTCCACTTTCAGCCTTTTTGACCGGGTCGGGTTTGCGGGTTAGGGTCAGCTAGGTTCTGGATCGTATCAGTAGTCTACCGGAAACATTGACCGGATTAAGTTTACAGTACTTGAACGTGAGTTACAATAGGTTGTGTGGGGAGATTCCTCAAGGCGGTGACCTGCAGACGTTTGAAAACACTTCGTATTTTCATAACCGGTGCCTGTGTGGGTCGCCGTTGCCGGCCTGTGCCTGAATAATTGTTGGCTCCGCCGACTGTACTAAAGCAAAATCATGGTTCCATAAAGTATTTTGTGTTCATTAGTTTGCAAATAAGATAAGGTGGTTCCACCTGTACCGCATTTAGTGAAATCATGTTCCTTGCGTTTATATGGGATCTGAAATCATGTTCCTTGCGTTTACATGGGATCTGAAATCATGTTCCTTGCGTTTATATGGGATCTAGTTCGATATTGTTTTCATATTTGAATCCGGGGTAATAAACGAATAATAACCCTATTTTAGAAAATAATTTTTGAACGAATTAAAAGGTAAAAACCAAACGATAACCGGTGAATAATATTTTATTGTGCGTTTGAATGAGTGATGAAAAATCTTATATATAGACAACGATAAAGAATAACTATATAGGAAAACATAGAACTCGAAAGTCGAAATACATATGATATATAGCCATATTTATTTCAATGTGCCCTCTTAATATAGACGTTTGAAGCATTGTGAAGTTTGGAATGAAGCATATATAGGGAACCGAGGAGTGGAAAGGCCTTTGGTGAGAAGGCCATGAGTCTAAATTTACAATAAAAACATAACAAAGTCACAAGAGCTCTATTGGGCTGGACAGTGTGGGCCGTTTTCCCCCCTGCCACCTTAGCAAAAATCAACACCCCCGTCCATATATTGGGCGCATTATTGAAGCCCAGCCAAATCAATGCTGAGCGATAACAGGAAAACGTGTGGGCCATGGTTCGGGTTGACCTATACCCAACGACTCTTTTTTTAAAGGATTTTTTTTATTTTAAAACTATTTTTAACACTATATATATATCATCTCAACCCATATTTTTAACACACAACGCACCACTCTCACATATATTATATACACCAAAATCATCTCTCACGACCCTTCATCTCCATCATGTTTCCCTTCAACAAGGACTCAAACACGCTTGATCCGAACAACCCCACGTTACACAAGCACTCAACAACACCCATGGACCAACAACACCAACACCGTCGAAAACGAATACTGACCGTCACCGGAAAAAGCAAATACTGACCACCACCGGCCTAGAATTCACCAAGATAGGACATGCAATCCTCACAACCTCGAAAAACACCCCCACCCATTCAAATGTCGGGTTTTTACAGGTATCAACCCGGATTTAGCCGATACATGTCACAACCTTTCTCTTATTACTCCTACATCTCTAATATCTCTACATGAAACCCAAACCGTACCTGAAACCTAACCCGTTCCCGAAACCCAGGCCGATACCCGCCAAATGTCATCCTTGTGGAGACATCGTAGAAAGCAACCGGACGAGCGATGAGCTCCAAAGACTTACGAAAAGTAGACGACGAAAGAGGAATTAGCATTGGCACGAGCGTGGGTCGACATATCCGAAGACCACATTGTTGGTAATATTTTTAAAAGTGTTTATTTGATTATTTAATAGTATTTAAAATGGTTACAATTGTATACTTTAAACGTTTTAGTTTTTTTTTAATATATATTAAGTGTTATAAATGTTAAAAATATTTAATTGTTAGAAATTTTTTTAGAATACAATTGCTATAAATGTTAAACTAGGTAATGATCAAGAAGCACCGGTTTGTATGAGGGAGATTCGTGATTTTTTTTTTTTTTTTTTTTTTTTTTTTTTTTTTTTTTTTTTGCGGTTATGAAGCGCGAACCGTACCGTACAAACGCTTCGTTCTTGGACAAGTGGTCATCAATGAGATTGAAATGGAACAACTTCAACAACATTATGAACCGCCATATAAATAATCTACATAGACCAAGCACTTTAAGCGACACAGACGACTTGTTAGCTGCCCTCGATGAGTTTAAACAACATACGGTTGCCCATTTACCATGGTAAAACCTTGGGCGGTGCTTAAAAATTCTCCAAAGTGGTATCTTGTGCCACAAGTCAAACCAGGCCAAGCATAAAAAATATTATTAAGCAATGATTGAAGGGGCTCCATTCCATACCATTGGCTTTATTGGAAAGATGCAGTAGAGGCTGTTGGTTGACGTGGCACATACGTGGCACTGAGGTGGCATAATGAGCCCCTAGGGGATCCATTCCATACCATACAACCTTACAATATTCCAGGTGAAGTGTACGTCAACCTCACAGTCTTCCGTACGCTAATGAAATACAAAATTGACTACCTAATATGTAATTGTAGTTTTGTCACACGAAGTATTTGTGTACTAGTAAGGGGTAAATTGAGTTCACGAACACTACTCGAAAATATGGTTTTTGTAACCACATTTTCGGTCACAAAATGGTCACAATTGACTTGTTACCACCGTTTTGAAACAGAAAATGTCACACCCCGAAATATCAGAGCATTGGCGTGACTGGACCGGTATCTTCATTGCACAGCGGAAACAAATAAGCTAAGACTTCTAGAAAACGAACGCCACTAAGTACTCGACTCCACATGGTTCTCCTATTCCAACCGTGCCATGATTTGAAAAAAAAGTAACATGAAAAAGAAACATGTGAAAAAGTCAACATAAAGTTGGGTGAGTTCATAGTTTGTTTTAAAAAAGATTTTAAACAAATCTTTTTATTTACCGGTTTAAAGTTGTGGAAAAAATTTAGTAAAATCATTTTCTTGGCATGTTATATGAAAATTGTGGGTCTAGCCCACGAGAGTCTTTGTGCACTGCACGAGAGAGAATGGGTTGGGCCCAAAAGAGACTTTGTAAGCAGGACCATCTCGTCCTCTTACTTATACATAAGTTGAAAAACGTTACCAAAGTTCGTAAATTCATGTATTTGTAAGTTATCATCAAATGAATCTTAAAAATAGTTGAAAATTCGAGTATCAAAAACTAGTATGTAGCGTATATGAACGGATCATTAATGTTTTGTGATACCCCAAGAAAACGATCAACAAAACTAGTTTTCTCAGTGACTGTATGCTAAATTTCGGCACGGAATTTCTTTCAACATGGGGATAATGTGGTAACTCAAACTTTTACAATCAAGGTTAGCACCCGTTACTAATCACGTTATAATTTTGTTTGAACTATGTGTTATAACTATAATTAAATTATGTGCTACGGAATTTATGAGTCTTATTGGTATGCAAAAAGTAATATCATGGAAACGCGATACGGGAAAATTAAAACTTAAACCACTACGCTAGTTCTGCGATTAAAACGGACCTGAAACCCAAACCCCTAACCCAACCCGCAACCCATCCCCAATTCGGCCCAACCCATCTCGGCCCAAATAACCCAAATCGCCCCACTCCCCTCTTTTATTTTATAGCTCACGTGTGTTAAAAGAGAAAGATAAAAAACAAACCCTAATTGTTCTTGTGATATGCGACGGCAATAGCAGGCACCCCCCTCATTCGATCCCTCATCTCTCTCTTTCTCTAGTTCTTCCATCTCTTCTCAAGGTTAGTGTTCTTGTTAGAATTCAGTTTGCGATGTTTCATGTATACATGGTTGCGTTTTCTTGATGTTCTTGATGTTTGTGACGCTACTTGTGGTTTAGGGTTGCTAGAATTCATGATTTATTAGTGTTATAATCGCATAAGAGTTCATATGATTACTAGGGTTTGATGTAGTATGATGTTGTTTCGAATCTTGTTAGTCATGGTTAATGAATTAGATGATATAATGATGATAACCTGCTGTAAATGATGAATATATGTTGTTCTTGGTTGCTAGGGATGTAATTATGATCATAAAATTCGTTTTAAGAAGCTGGGTAACGAAACTGGTTCTATCCAGAAAGTTACAGCCGATTTATGTCGGCTTTAACCGGGTTAAAATTGAACGAAAATCAGTGTTTCTTGATTCTATAACGTAGTTCCAGGAAATAGCTTTCAACCCCATTGGAATTTCATTTTTTTTCAACGCCGTTAGATATTTTAGTTGAATTATTTAACTAAAATATCTACACCGATCACAGGAGCCTCCAGCATATTTTCGACCAGAAGGAATTGAATATGCGACAGCGTCGCTGGATAGAACTTTTGAATGACTACGATTGTGCCATCAAGTATCACCCGGGTAAAGCTAACGTTGTAGCTGATGCACTTAGCCGAAAGGAGACGAAGCCTAAGCGCGTTCGTGCCCTACAGCTTACTATTCACTCTGGTTTACCTGATCAGATTCGTTCCGCTCAGATCGAAGCATTGAAAGAAGAAAACTATAAAGTTGAGTATTTGCGGGGCATGGAAAAGCGATTTGTAGAGAGATCTGATGGTATTCTCTACTTCATGGAGCGAATATGGGTTCCTTTGTATGGTAATCTTAGGGAGCTTGTGATGGAAGAAGCGCACAAGTCTCAGTATTCAGTTCACCCGGGCTCAAATAAGATGTACCAGGATCTCAAGGTTATGTATTGGTGGCCAAAGAGGAAAGCTCACATAGCGACGTACGTGAGTAAGTGTTTGACTTGTGCTAAAGTCAAAGTGGAGTATCAGAAACCCTCAAGTCTACTTCAGCAACCAGAGATACCCACGTGGAAATGGGAGCAGATTGCTATGGATTTCGTCACAGGTTTACCGAGAACTCAGGCCGGAAACGACACTATTTGGGTGATCGTTGATCGTCTCACGAAGTCAGTGCATTTTCTAGCGATCAAGGAAACGGATAAGTTCTCACAGCTTGCGGTGGTTTATCTTAAAGAAGTGGTTTCCAGTCATGGGGTGCCAACTTCCATCATCTCAGATCGAGATCCTCGTTTCATTTCTGATTTATGGCAGTCGATGCATAAGTCGTTCGGTTCACGTCTCGATATGAGTACTGCTTATCACCCACAGACGGATGGTCAGAGTGAGCGAACCATCCAGATACTGGAAGACATGCTGCGTGCATGTGTGATCGATTTTGGCAAAGGCTGGGAGAAACATTTGCCATTGATAGAGTTTTCGTACAACAACAGCTACCACACTAGTATTCAGGCAGCTCCGTTTGAAGAATTGTACGGACGGAAATGCCGTTCTCCTCTCTGTTGGGCTGAGGTGGGTGACAGCCAGATCACGGGTCCTGAGCTTGTACTTGAAACTTCAGAAAAGATTGTTCAGATCAGAAACCGCATGGCAGCAGCGCGTGATCGTCAGAAAAGCTACGCTGATAAGCGTAGGAAACCATTGGAGTTCGCTGTAGGTGATTATGTTATGTTGAAAGTTTCGTCGTGGAAGGGTGTTGTACGCTTTGGGAAGCGCGATAAGCTTAATCCGCGTTACGTAGGGCCATTTAAAATCCTGGAGCGGATCTATAAAGTGTCTTACAAGCTTGAGTTACCTGCTAAGTTGGGTAATGTTCATGATGTATTCCATGTTTCGCAACTGAAGAAGTGTTTGTCTGATGAAACACTAGTTATGCCATTTCAAGAGTTGAAGATTGACGACAAGTTGCAGTTTGTCGAAGAACCTATAGAAATCATGGACCGGGAGGTCAAGGTGCGTAAACATAGTTGTATTCCGATTGTGAGATTTCGTTGGAACTCAAGACGTGGACCAGAGTTCACGTGGGAGCGCGAGGATCAGATGAAGCTTAAGTATCCTCAACTTTTCCCTGGTGACCAATCTAATTCTGGTAGCACTGGTGAATTTCGGGACGAAATTCCTCTTCAAGTTGGGGATGATGTGGCACCTGTGGAAAACCGACAGCAATCTTGATTTATCACTCCACTTCTCTGTGCTTACTTGTCAAATTCCGGGATGAAATTTCTTTCAAGTTGGGGATGATGTGACAACCCGAACTTCTAAGGTTGGTGTCCTTTCGTTTCGTGATCTTAACTTCTCATTATCCCTCTCCAACGCTCCCTCTTATATTAAACTTGTAACGGAACTTGTTAAATGTATATGCTATTGATAGGTGGGTGGGTGTTATTGGATTAGTGATTAGTGGGCTGCAATCACCTTTATAGAACCTCTCGGCCCATTATAAGGCCCGAGACGCAGGAGCCCACACGCACACATCAACCCACACGCACACACCTTCTTGCACTTGAGCCCAACTCACTTGAACTATTATTAAACCCCTGGCCCAATTCTTGCAACCAGAGCCCAATCCGAGCCCCCCTTATTTACGTATATCATGCACTAGATTTCAGAATCACATGTAAACCCTATGTTCTCCTAAAACTTGCGACGGCAGTAGGACCCCCTCTCATCATCATTAAGGCATCATCTCATACGATCAAGTTCTTGGTTAGTAGACTTATATTTATGCTAACTTTTAATTAGTGTTTGTGTTTATGTGAAATCTTGATTAACAAAACTATATCTATGTTTTATAAATATGTGAAACGTGATGTTATGATTCTTGCATGATTAATAAGGATTAGGGATTTCATGTTACTAAAGGTTCCGCTATAAAAGATGTTGATGTTGAGCGAACATGAATGAACCTGGTTTAAATGTGAGAAAAGATGTTAGGGATTATGTGTTTGCATGATCGATCCTTATGATGATGATAAAGACGAGATGCAACAGTGGGTTATGGAATATAAATGATAAAGCCGATCATAGTTTAGCATAATTTGTTAATGAATTGAAAGTTTGAAAAATTCATATTACGTGCAATAAGTATTAGGCAGTGAACTAGGGTCATGAGGAATATTAGAAACATATTACTGTTGGGCTTTGTATCGGATTGGGCTGCACAAACAAAGCAGAAATACATGGTTTACATATTGGGTCACGATGTTTAAAAACATATCTTGGACGGGCTTGGGACAAAGTGGGCCACACACTAGGTGTTAACGGTAGATGGCAGTTGGGCTTAGACGTAGGCAGCCCAAACAACACACCTTGTTTGGGCCGCGTGGTTTAGGGGAAGTTGGACTGGTTGGTTTGCAAATAAGGGGAACGGGCCACGGGTCGAGTAAAACATGTGTATTTATATCATGGGTCGCACCAAACTAGGGCGGATCACTTAGTTTAGTAATTCGCCAATTTTAGTATAAAGAAGTTGAGTGTGTGTGTCTTGTGAATCAGACTTGAATCTAATTTAGAACCACAACATGCTAGATAATTGCCTGAAAATACTAAGATGATGCATTACTTGATTTCGACTTGAACTCTATGTATGCTACTTGTGTAATAACGGTGTGACACGTGAACGAGTAATGCATAAGTCATTTTGTGTAGAAATTTGTGATTTATGTGCATGTGAAATTGATTGTGGTCGGTACTCATGATAGGACGTGTTTGATCAACTGTTAAACAAGTACTTAATCTTACCGAGCAAATCAAAGGTAAGTTCATCTCTTGAGCATGCGTCCCGGTGGTTGGGACAGTCAATTGGGTATTCCTGGGAGGAATGGGTCTTGGGTAAATCACTGGGTATTCCTGAGAGGAATACATCTCTTGGTTAAAACGGGAATGTTAGATAATACACTCTTCCTATCATTTTAAGTCCCATCTTATACCGAATAGTTACCTGAGAGGTAACGGGGTGTTAATTGATAGCGTTATTAGGCTTGGCAACCTCACACCGTACCTGAGAGGACAGGCGTGAACTAATGACCTTAAATCATGATCATTGCTTAGATAGGGGGCAATGTGTAGGATCGATTTGTGACCCAAACGAGTCAATCAGAAGAGTTCTTATCAATTCAAAAGGCGGAAACAGATGAATTGACTTGTAAAACAGCTTGATTTACTTCTAAATGTCTTGTATATTGATTATACACGATTACAGATCAGTAGACACGTCGGCATCACTTTGGTACCGGAATTACAAAAGTTACAAATGATTTCGCATGAAGGGGTATTTATAGGGAGGTGATTTCGCTTGAAAGTGGCACTGGCCATTTCAAGCGGAATTAACCATGTTAATTTCGTTTGAAAGTGGCAGGTTTCATTTCAAGAGAAATTAGCTCAATCACATACAAACCCCTAGATTTCTCGTATAACGTGCCCTGATCTAACAATTTTAGTACAAGACTCGATACAAGACGAAGTCGACAGACGTATGCACCAACAGACTCCCCCTCGAATGTTGACGAGTCTTAAGTGTCGAGTCTTCACATTCTTCAGTCTTTATCAGTCTTTGGGCTTCTTACAAAATATCTGACAGTGTAAAAACTTCCTCATGCTCTTCTCTTTTCTTTTTTTCAGCACCAACAGACTCTTAGGTGACTTCAGACTCCCCCTTTCGATATGCTAGGATCACAGTCTGGCTTTTTGAAATCACAGAGTCCTCAGGTATCGAAACCTGGCTAACCTGCACATTCTTAACCCAGAAATAAATTTCTCACTCGTATGCACAAACACACAACAAATGATTTTACAATGTTAATCTCTGATGAACCATTTGAATGAATGAAATGATTTAACATTTTAAAAATTCTGATGACCAATTGTAATCAAACATTCTAAACAATTTTCATTTTAAATCAACTCTTCCAAACCTGTTCATCATGTTTAGCACTTGGAATTTTGAAAATCAGCTCTCCAACATCAGTTGTCGAAAATCTTTTTGAATTTTTCAAAATTTTATGCTAAAACACACTGAAAATCTTTTTGGATTTTTGAAATTAATAAATGCAGTAAGGAAATATTTACAGACAATATTTTTGTGAGTTTGTGTAAGAGGATCATATCAGTTTTTGAGACAAATCACCAACACCGTTAAGCTTTAAACATTTTAAGTTCTAAACGACTCACTTAGATTGTCAGTATACTGATCCATTTAAATTTTTACACAAATTTCAACTGATTCTAGATATGAGATTAATGTTTTAAGCACTTAAACTTATTCGCGTGTCCCACCTCAGAATATACTCCCGTATCCAGATCCCAATATTCAGTCTTATAGGTGAGTATACCTAGATGATATCTGTAAGAGGTTAAATGCGAGGGCCGTGAGAGCTCAGGTCAGAACTTCCGTTCAACAGAGAGATGACGGCTTCGACTTTTGGTGGGTTGCCTTTAGAGAATCTTTTCTTCAACAGCACATGATTAGCATTTTGCAATGTTTCATCATTTTTTATGCTGAGGGTGGGCTATATTTCAGGCAAGCGTAAAGTATTCTCCGGGGACTAGGCCATTGCTTCCGCAAAATCAGAAGTCCCGGGATAATACCCCAGATATCACTGAGTATAAAGACCTAGTATCTCAGAAAGATGGACCTTTCAAACAAGATTTCGGGGGTTACCCATATATCCGAGAGATGTTCCCCACGATATAAGCCAGTTTGAAATTTAGGTTTATATCTCGTCACAATCTACTAAATGTATAAAAACCTACTGGCACATCATCAGTGAGACCGTTTATCACATTTTATCTATCCAATTCTTTAGCATGCTGTGATAGTCCACTGATGTACTATCATTTCCTCTTTTTCACAACAAAACTCATTTTTACTTTTATCATGTTTTTGTACTTTTTCAAATTTTCTAATGTTTTTGGATTTTCTGAAAATTCTTACTCCCCCTAAAATTCAAAATCATTTAAAGAAAATTTGAAAACAAACTGCACAAGGTAAAGTGACAACTGATATCAAATCACTTCAATTCGCCATCCACTTGGCATAAACAATCAGAACTCCCCCTCACAACAAACTATTTTCCCATTGTGATTTCAAAACACTTAAGTTTGTTTTAATCAAATGGTTTTTCTGAAAAATTAGTTTTGTTGATTACATAAAACCACTTGTAGGTATGGGGATCAATTCATCACCTTGTTCTTTTTTAACCACTTGAAATATATAACAATTTAAGTACAACCAACAAATACCACTCGTAGAAAATCAAGTACAACTTAATGTCCCTAATTTACCACTTGAAAATCGAAATATCACCAGAGTGAATTTCTCAAGAAAGATGCCGATTCCTGCTCCACTCTTACCAACCTGGGAGCTCCGGCAAGTCAAGATTTTTAAGTAAAGAACACATACACCCAAGCCTGACCTGCTTTGGGTGTAACCAAATCATCTTTAGTCGGGTAATAAGTTGCCTTTTTTGTTTCATAAAAATCTTTTACCCCTTTGACCTTTCCATCAACCATTTTCCCAAAAATCTTTTTAACATTTCCATTGAAAGCTTTCTCAACATCGAATTCTTTCTTCTCAGAATAGAATTGATTTGAGATTTCAACTTTACCAACCTTTTGTTTGAAATTTTCAGTCCTCAATGGTGGAAAGTTTTCATCATCCATTGGAGGAACTGATTTCTCATCTTTTACCTCAACCTGTGGCTCCTCTGATTTTGTGGAATCAGATTCATCGCTAGATTTCACCTCAGATTTCTTAACAACCCAAATTTGGTTGTCAAGATTCACACTTCTCTTGTAAAATCTTTTTGAGCATTCACCAACTTCATATGTATAGTTTTTGAAAACTTTAAATCTCTCAGTTGGTGGTTCAGTTTTATCAATAACTTTTTCTTTAAGTTTTTCTGAGACTCCCTGTTTTGTTTTTGTTGCTAGATGATAATTCCATGCAATGTGACCAACTTCATTGCATCTGTAACATGTTCTTGTCTCTTTTCTTTGATAAGTTCCATTTCTTCATTCCCTCTTGCTTCTTAGCAAGGAATTCTTTGTTTGATTGCTTCCAGAATGAACTCTTTGATTCCTCTTCACAGCTTGTCCCTGAAACAAATACAATTTTTGGTTTATAAATTTTCTCATTTTTATGATTTTTCAATGAAATAAATCCAAGACCTTTCTTTTTGAAATTACCGTTATGGTTTGATTTCTTTTGAAAACCAGAACCTGAACTGTAACCCTTTTTCTTGTTTAAACGTTGTTGAACTCTTGAAGTGTACTTTTTAGGTTTTTCATTAAGATTTACATCATTTATTTCAGAAATATTAATTTCTGTTAGTTTGAAAACCTTTTTGATCTTTTTAGTTTAAACACTTCTTATTAGAAATTCCTCATCAGAATATAATTTGTCTGAATCAATCAAAGTATATGCTACATTGATTGGTTCATCATTCAAATTAGATTTTGATAACAAGAATTCTTTATTGTAAACCCTTTTAACCGACGACTTTTGACTGTCAACTGATGAACTCGAACTCTTGGATTCGGACTTTGACTCTGACTCCTCATCTTTATCCAACACCTGATCGACCACTTTCTTTATTAACTCAGACTCATGATCAGTGTCAGATGATGTGAATGTGACGTCAATATTTTCTGGTAACTCATCAGTTCTTTCGGACTTTAACTTTATATTGACAGCCTTTTTAACTTGCTCCTCATTTGGTTTTCTGGGAGAATAACCTTCCCAGATCGGAGGCGGACACTTGTTATAATTTTCACTTTGTTTCTTACCAGTATCCTTTTCTTCAGGCTTCTTGTCTTGAAGTGCTTCAAAACCTGCAACAGTTGGATAAATTCGATCAATCAAATAATCAGAACTACAATAACTTTGCAGTAATCGTCTGATTATTTCATTTTCTATCTTTTCTGTTTCCAACTCCTGCTTCATCTTGGCACATTCTTCAATGTAATGATTGATCGCTTTCTGCTTTGTCATCATCACAACATTCATCATTGTCAATGCATCTTCTCTTTCAGAATTTGTCTTTTGTAGACCAGTCACCGTTTTGTTCAGCACATCATATGATTCTTTCACATAATTGAGATTGAACAGTAATTGTTCTTTCATCTTATCTTGCTTACTCAACTTCTCATCTTTTTCTTCACACTGTTTGCAAGATTCTAAACACTTTAAGCAAGGTTTTATGACTTCAACAATTTTTTCAACTTCGATTATCTTTTCAACTTCAACCACTTTCTCAGCTTCAAATATCCTTTCAGCAACTTCATCTTTCATTACATTCAACTCAACTCCTTCACTCTGTTCAGATTTCTTTTCCTGAACAACACTTTCACTTTTCACCTTTTTCATTTCTTTTGCTGCTTGTTTTTCTTTCAGCTTCTCCACTCTATCTGCAAAATAAAATTGAAAACTTTCAGGAGATAAATGAGTTTTTGCAATATTAATATGCATTTGTTCCTCATCATCACTGTCATCAGTTGATGATTGATCAAATACTTGTGTTTGTTCTGAACTAGCATCTGAAAGACTAGATTCATCATCTTGATTTTTCTCATCACTGGCAAACGTTTTCATCCATTCTGTCATCAAATCTGGCTCTTGAACTATTTGTGCAATGAGACCTGCTATTTTTGAATCAGGCGGAATGTATTTATCCCAGCTAAAACCTTCTGCCACTTTTTCATCATCTTGATCAATGATACCATAATAAGCTTTCTTATTAGCTTCTATGATCATTTTCGCATGTGCAGTTTGTGGTTCCTTTTGTTGATATGGTTGATGAGAAATTTGTTGATATATGACTTTTCGATAATAATCATTTCCACCAAATGGATTCTTTGCTTCACTTGCTTCTCGATTGGTACATTCCCTCTTGAAATGGCCTTTCTCCCTGCATCGAAAACACGTAACTTTAGATTTATCAAAACCCAAAGTAGAAACTTTTGCATCCAAGAAACCATCTATTCCTGTAATCATTTTAAACTTTTCAGCTCTCCTCAACACACTTGCCAAACACCATTTTATATCCATCAGCTCAAATTTCTTCAGCATCTATCTGATCATAATCCTCTTTTGTCAACATAGGATTTCCAATCCTTTCGGTAACCAATCCTTCATATGATTCCAATACTGTAACAAGTAATGCCATATGACTTTTGAAAACTTCTTCAGAAAATTTTTGACCATTCTGAAGATGCAAAGCGATGTTGCAATTTAAGACATGACCATTGTTGCTGTTTGAGCTTTGAAATTGATGACTTGAGCTTGAAGCTTTCGGATTAACACTCGGATATGAAGAAAAACCACTACTGCTGCTTGGACTTTGATTGACTGATCCAGATGAGTTTTCAACACTAAAAGCAGTTTGGATTTTTGGACTTGTTTCGACATTCTGAATACTTCCTTTGTAGTACATCTTAACATCTTGTTGTGCACTCGGATTGTTCATTCTTGCAATCTTTTGTTGTTCAAGATCTTGTCCTTCAATCTTTTCAATGAACTGGGAAATTGTCAATCCTTCATATTCTCCAATATTCTTTAGTATCATAAAAAATGTACCCCATTCTTTCTGAGGTAAAGCATCAGCCAATTTGTCGACCCATTCCTCACGCTCTTTGTTGATGTTTAACAATGACATTGACCGTACTAAGTGACAATATCTTTCGATCAATTTCTTAGTATCTTCTCCCGGCAAACTCGAAAACAAATCAAATTCTTTCTTTAGCAATGCTTTTTTACTCTTGATCATATTTTCACTTCCCTCAAACTTAATTCGAAGTGCTTCCCAAATTGAACGTGAAGTCTTATCATGTTGAAGCAATACAAATATGTCTTCTTTAATAGCTTGCTGGAGTAAACTGATCATCATCTTTTCTGCTTTGTACATGTCTCGTTCTTTGTCAGTAAATTCAAAAATTTTCTTTTCAACTCCCAAGTCTGTACGTGGTAATACATACTTTTTCTCAACACATTCCCAAGATCTCAAATGATTAGCTTGAACCCAGTTCTCAAACCGATCTTTCCAACCATAATACTCTTCAATTCCCATGAGTTTCGGGGGTTTTTGTAAAGTTCCAGTTTTGTTTTCCATGTTCATGCTCTGAGCAATAGTAGCTGGAGTAGTTGGGGATGTAGCAAATGCGTTATAGAATTCCTCTTCCATGATTCGGTAACAATTTTTAATAATAGACGCTTTCAAACGAAATAACCAGCTTCACACGAAAACACTTTTCAAACGG